>JAYMFT010123110.1:0-13209 GCA_038088735.1 Panulirus argus | reverse complement strand
TATATATATATATATATATATATATATATATATATATATATATATATATATATATATATATATAATTGCTTATTACTCTTTTGTTATCAGACGTAGCCAGCTTATCATATACTTTCCGATAAGATGAATAATGTTACAGACACGGTTTATTAATGATTTTTCAGTGATCTTTTACTGATAGCGTGACTGATAACGTTCCAAGATCTTGCTTTGTCATGTCGTCTGTGGGGCGGCATGAAAATATCAGTCATGGCCATACATGTAAATCGTTTATTAATGAAAGATGGCTCTATTTTATGTCCAGTTTCTGTAAACCTCAAGAAAATAAAAAAGTCTTCGAGATTCTGACGCTGTTATAGCCCCGTGTGATACGTAGTTATGCCTGCTTTCTCATCATTCCTACTTTTATTCTCATTACGGTACAGATGACTGCTTATCATTATCAAGTAATTTCTGTCCATCGTCAAACCCAACTGCAAGAAGTGGGTCAGGTGCGCGTAGAGCCTTATACACATGAGTCATACACATCCTCAGCCCAATGGTCGGTGCTTCAACCACGAACGTCCAAGAAAAAAAGTTCAAGGACAGTTGTTCGCCGGTCAGCTGAGTGTGGGGCCACGATCACAAGAACAGAGGTACTTCAGGATTTCCAGCACAAAGATTCTTCACGACCTCAGTGTAGCAAAGCAGTAGGTCGTGACTTCGCGATCTTACTAACGGTTGGAGGAACGGGGGGGGGGAGAGAGAGAGAGAGAGAGAGAGAGAGAGAGAGAGAGAGAGAGAGAGAGAGAGAGAGAGAGAGATAATTTGACGTCTTTCCAACTTTGAGGACTGGAGGAATTCCTCGACGACTGCCTTCATGACAAATGATGTACAGTATTTTAACCTTCACATCAACTCCGACAACTCTTTACTAAGCCCAAGCACTCTTTACTCAGCAAGAGCAGAAAAAAAAATAGATTTACTGAACGTCGAGGAACACTACATTTGTGGAAAATGCCTCTGAAATACTGGCATTACCATCGGCCTCAAACACAAACCACAACACAGTACTGCAAGATGTTTGTGCAACGGTGCGTTCTTCAAGTTATCCTAGAAGGAGACGGTACCCACATTCGACAATGACACAACTCATGACCATGGCGGTTACGACCTTTGAGTACGAAGACATGGCCAATGACCTTAGCCCTGATGGGCCACGTCAAACGTGATGACATCACATCCACAAAGATTCCTGTTCGTATGACTCATATAAAAAACTTATATTCCATAATGACTCACCTGCTGCAGGAGTCGGCGCCGCCTGGCAAGGGGTGGCTCTCTTTCGCCCTCCGTGGTATGGTATTCGATGGTAGGCTTGGACTCGCTCTTAGCCAAATGGAGCTCACCCTTGCTCATGTCCTCCATGGCGGTCGGAGTGTGGCACAGTGAACCCTGCTCCTGACTGGGCAGCTTGACCTACGCCAGCAGATGATCCAAGCGGAGACTGTCTCGATACGGGGACAAACCTCAGAGTCGATAACTATATCTTACACTGACTTCCTTTACATAGAACCCTCTCTATTTCTCTCTCCTTTCTGACACTGATGTATCGCCTCTTCCGCTGTGTCTCTTTGTTTTGTCTTTCTTCCTCCTTCTATCTTTCCGTCATGCCATCATCTAGCGTCTCCCTCCGTCTCTTCCTCTTTACCTACAGCACTGTAAAAATAGGACGGTTGGAGGATTTTGTAATAGGGAGTGATTTAGTAAAATGCAGAGATTATTTCACCGTTTAGTCGTTGGAGTGAAAACATTAGTATACCAACTATTTTATAATTTTTTATTTCCACTTTATTACTGGATTCATCGACTTTCTACAGAAGAAAAGTTTGTGGAAACATTAGCATTCATACCAGTATGTTCTGAAGAGCAAAAGAGACCTAATTGCGTTATGTCGGACGCGAGAAAGCCTTGACTCGTCGCTATCTACTATATAGGCTAAAACAGAGGACATGTTACCTTACTTGGGAGCGTCGGCATCCCAACTATAGCCTCTACCTCAACGTAACTCTAAGGTGACACATGGCAAATAAACAGCAAATAAACAATGTCGAAAAAAATAATCGCTACAAAGGACAAATAAACAATGTCGAAAAAAATAATCGCTACAAAGGATAAAAAAGCATTAGCCATTAAGCAAGGTCCTAATACATCAGTCTTTCAGATTTCAGTGTTTTAATTCTCGCGAAGGGATACCACAAAGGTCTCTAAATGGGTCCATATTGCTTGTCAATACAGGTCAACAGGCGGACAAGTTCCAATGTTTAAACGAGCCAATGGGGAGTTACAATAGCGCTTAGCGTTGGCAAGGAGCGCCCTTATCAGGAGGCATCAGGACCTCCCACACAACTATAAATACTCTTCAACAGGTTACCTCTAATGTCCGTGATGGTAATACCACTGTAACCCGTCAAGGACTGGGGACGAGCTTCTCAAATGTGCACCACACGCCCTCAGGGTCTCGACTACCGCACCTCGGTCGTATCCCTACACTTATGTTTTTCCCAGAAAAAAAAAAAATGTGGCAATGGGGTTCAGTCTTGCTTCATAGTCGCCTGAGGTTGCTAGATTCGTCAAGTAATTACTGAAGGCGACATTTTTTTTTAATTCATCTTCTAGTTTGTCAACGTCGTCAAATATGGAAGCATAGATTCCAGGTAAATGCTTTGTCTCTTAAGGGATAAAAGTTTAAAGGTCGAGATCACAGGGCTCAAATCTGTGGTGTGTTTGTGCATATGCGTTTGTTTAAGAGTGTAATACTTTCTGTCATCGTAACACAGTCAATACATCACCACTTAACGCCTTGTTCACCGTATCACTCTTAAGCAGTTACCAACAATACAATTTGAGTGTATAAATTTACGTTCTGTTATCTGTTATCAATGTCCTATGTTTTAGGATCCTGTGTTGAGCGTTACACTGGGTTATATCAGTGTGTGTGTGTGTGTATGTAATTATATAAAAAATATAGTGGACAAGGTGACATAGTACATCCAAAGGATTTCCTCTCCGAATCGTAATAACTGGCAGAATGTCGGCTGGGTAAACGCTCGCTAACATACTCCAGCTTAGTAAAAAGCTGTGATGAAAGTATTTTATGCACAGTCACAGAGGATTTCTTCCGTATTTCTAAGCTGGTGTATGAACTCATTACTTCATTGATTTTACCAAGCATTACAGTTCTGCATTCGAGTTTGAACTATTGTCCAGTTTTCACTGTGGAGTGCTTGATTCTCTGGATCAACAATAACATGGTGTATCCCTCTCCAGAAACCTTATATTTTTTATATAATGGCTCCGAATATCACTTTGATAACACCACGTTTGATAAGTGTAGGATGGAATCCCTCTCAAGTCCTAGGCCAGAGTAGAACTGAGATGAGTAGAACTGAGATGCAAATCCTAAAGTTCCATGGGATGATCAACAGATGTGATACTTAGGCAACATCTGTGCACAGACACTGGAGAAGCCTCGCACATTTCACGCAAGTCGAGATTTTCAGATCAGCTTGGATGAAAATCATCCATGCAGCCGCAGTGTCAGGGAATACCGAATAATTATGATCAGGGAACCGCAGTGAACAGCTCTCTTACTCTCATGAAAAGTTTGCCAAAAATCTCCTCTATGCAGGTGATGGGAGAAAGGCTACGTGGTGAGTGTGCGTGCAATGATGACCTCAATGTTGTCCTGTCCACCTCACTCGATTAGTTCATATCTCGATATTTGCCAATATAACATACAATCATCAGGCGAAAAAGAAACCTCAAAAGAATATCAATTTTAAACTTAACCAGGCGGCGTAACATCGGCTGTAATCTACACGAGGATTAAAAACCTTCATGTGTGCCAGTTCTCCTGGCTAGGATTAATGGTTTGTCGTGCTTACTCTACAAGGACACTGTAATTCTCGACCACTTAACCATAATCTCTCATAACTATGATGTCCACTGGCAAGAAATCCTCGTTACCAGGTTGTCGGAAGTTTAACCCCAGCAGGAAGCGTCATTCATAATGCTGTCGTCCAGCTCACAAGGAAATAAGCTTCCTCCTCACCAAACGATAGAACACAACTGTCACCCGAACTTGCCTTGCCCACAACTTTGGAGGTGAACATTTTATGAAACCTAGGAATTCTTCTCCTCCTACACTCATGAACCCGATTCACGTAGCATCCGTTCCCAGGAAGTTAACGATTTGCACTACGACCAAACATGCGTTCCAACGCCGCGCGTGGGTGTCGGTGAGAATGACTCAGTACCAAAGATGGCCCCGGCCCTGAAGGAAGGATGTTATGGAGACTAAACTCATACAGTTTCTACACCAGTTCCGCCTAAGGTCTATGTTCACTCATCATGTCTCATACACTTCCTATCTATAGCCATGGCCAAGAGCTTTAGTTACAACAGAGACCTCTACCAAGAAACAAAGAAAAATCGATTTATAACTAAGTACATGTTTAGTTTCTGGACAGATATGTCTATGTAATCCCTAAGAATAAATCGAGGTTATAAAAGTCTGAAAATGAACTAAATTTAAACCCTACCCTAACCATAACCTTCAGTATTTGATAATTCAATGATGTAATTCATATTACTGGCAAATAATATTTCTTTGAAAGTTACAGATTCAGAGATGTGGTGTACTGTGGTGATCAGCATCCTGTAACATTTCTACTTTTGACAGGATAGTCATAGTTGCTGAAAACGTAATTCTATTTCTCAACATTTAACAAAGCAGACTGTAATTCCTTTACGAAAGAAGGAGGATGAACAGCTGGGTCGGTTGTGAGCCACATCCCACGCGTGGGAGTCGGCCTTTGGGTCAGTGGCCATAAACATTACACCACGGAAACCCGCTGACCACCACCTTCCGAAATGTATCATCCGACAGGGAGCTACGTCTTCGTTATAAACCATTTTTCTAAAGTTTTTGCGACTGAATAACAACTTATTCTAATAACGTTCGCTGCGTGACATCCCCTAATCCCCGAGTTCTCAATCGTTCCTGGGTTATCAAAATGGTATCGCGAGAGGGAATGGATCCTAAACTTTATATGGAGCCAGAATACAAAGTAAACCGTAATACGTGGCAAGTTGCAAACCCCACGTCAATATGCAACAGGGGCCTGGTCGGGTATATAAATCGGGCAGAAGGTTAAGGCAGCGGCACTCGTATGCTGACCATGGCAAGCACCGGAGACCTGCTGCTGATCCAGCTGTTGCAGCTGTTCCTGCTACAGCTGTGCGGTGAGTGGACTTTGTTGACAGCAGTTTGGTGGGATGGGGATGATACACCGGGTCTGACCAAGCACACCCCTTCTATACCCAATCTATCTTAATCACGGGAACAATATCAATTCATTAAATTAACCAACCGAAACTTTAGCGAAAAAAACTGTATGGTTCATTAGGCTGCTCTCATAGTGAATAATGGCGCATATTACACTCTAATCAAAAGCCCTTTTTTGTTTCCTCTTGCTCAAACCATATCAACGTAAACACATCCACAAAAATGCTTGTACGTATAAGACAACAAACCTGTCACATTCAAACTTTACGTACAAATATCAATTACGCGCTTTATCAGTAACTATTGCCACAGGACTGTTGGTACTCTAAACATGCCCCAAACAAGATATGACTTCGACCTTCCACCAGGAATGCTAACAATTGATAACAAACTTACTTAATTTAGGCACACTGCGTGTAATTTGTAGGACGCTACGGTGTCACATACCATAACCCGAGAACCTCTGGCGGACACTAACATCAGCTGCAATGTCTAGTACAGTTGCATGAAGCATAGAAGGGTATATTTACATGTGACGTCATAAAGTACGCATTCATTTATGCATGATATTTAATGACGTAGCTAACTTTAAAGCTTTAGAATCAAATCTTCTTGAAGAGTCATACGTTTTATAAGTTATTTGATAAAAACTATTAATTAATAATAAAAATTTGGGTGTTAATGGTCGTATTAGGAAAACGATTTGATAGTGGTCCTCTATGAATGTTAAGAACATAACATTTCTTAAAATCATAGATTAACAATGATACATGACTATAACAAATACCGCGAGAATAACAGACTGTGGACCGACTGCCGCAACCAAGTTTCGAACCTCTGTGCTCGACCCTGGGCCGCCCTTGAATGCCTCACGGTCATGAACGCTAACATTTTTAAGAGAATATTCTGGGTAAAACTATAATGCATGTAGAATTTTATTTCAGATAGACATGAAACGAAGTAACTATTAACTATGATTTCAATATACTTCTGGTTCATGACTGTGAATAGTGGTATGGAATGACTCGCTTGTACAATTTATTATGTAAAAAAGAAATATGATACAACGGGGTGCAGGTGTCACTTAAATTAATGTTTCTTTCAGGAATGATGGTCGAGGGATTCTGGCACAGCTCAGGTCGTAGCATAATGCGCCACGAGCTGCAGTGTATGTACAACGGGAGACATTACGAGAGTGGCCAGGTAGGTTGCACGTCTCTCTCCCAGTAACTTGCTTATAGGTTGCACATACATACTTACGCACACATTATTCGCTGCATTTCTCCGCGATGTGTTCCTGACTTTCCTTTTCCTGCAGGGTTCTTCATTTGGGGTATTAAGGCCACTTATGTGGTCTCTTTGACTTTCATATGTTTTAGTGTTTGTAATAATTGCTCAGGGGCTCGTGGTGGTCACTTGAGCATATATTGCCGTGCTCATTTATAGGCTTCTGCAGTTTCTACTCTGATCGTTTTGGCTTTAGGTCTATCGAGTGTTCGTATTTGTTCGGTTCCTTTCAAGTTATGATGGAATTACCCGTATGTTCTGTGATGAGCCTTATTTACCCGTGAATGTCTTGGAAGAGCGCGCCAGACTTAGTACATTAACAATAACAAAGTGCTCACTAGTCAGAGAGATTATCCTCGTGTCGGTAGATTGTGGTGAAGATCCCGGAGGCGTGTGGTGACCTGGTGTGTAGCAGAGGGGGTAAGGTCGACCTCCAGACCCGAGAGCAGTGTTCTTGCCGCCTCCCTGCCAATCCCGAGGTTCCTCACAAGGTAGGGAGTCAGCAGCAAGTCCGTATGGGCCTCACTTACCTCCGGCTCTGGTCCAGCCACTGCAGCTATAACCGTAAGGTGAAGAACATAGGCGACACGGTGGCCACCTTCAGCAGCAACTGTTTGTACATCTGCTGCCAGCGCTCCAGAGGCAAGGCTGTGCTGCAGACCTTCTTGATGCCAAACTGCCACTGTGAAGGTAAGTAAATGACGGCCAACTGTCTCATTTTGTCTTTCTATTAACTGTTTGTCTTTGTATGTGTATTTCCTAGGAGAGTAATTATCATGAGCCTCTAGTTTTCACATGGACCTCTGGTTTTCATTTTTATGTTTTCCCAGGTAATTCTTACTTCTAGGCCTGTTTATCTTTTACTGCTACTGATGATAAACTGTGTTTATAGGCAGTCAGCTGCCTACTGAGGGTACAACAACGGAGCCAGCGTCCTCGCCTTCCAGCCTTACCCCTACTGAGGAGACAACGACGGAGCCTGTGTCCTCGCCTTCCAGCCTTTCTCCTTCTGAGGAGGCAACGACGGAGCCAGCGTCCTCGCCTTCCAGCCTTTCCCCTAGTGAGGAGACAACGACGGAGCCAGCGTCCTCGCCTTCCAGCCTTTCCCCTACTGAGGAGACAACGACGGAGCCTGCATCCCCGCCTTCCAGCCTTTCCCCTTCTGAGGAGACAACGACGGAGCCAGCGTCCTCTCCCCTCAGCCTCACCCCTACTGAGGAGTCAACGACAGAACCTGCGTCCTCGCCTTCCAGCCACACCCCACACCATCCCCCGGGCTCACACGTCTCTTGGCGACCTAGATCAATCAAGTCTCGCGTGTTCAGAGCTCTACAGCGCGCCCACAGGACCAACCACCACGCAAATAAGGCCCACATAAAGCCCAGATGGCAGCATGTCCACCACTCGCGAAATCCATTGAACGCCAGTCTTGCAAAGTTCCCCGTATTGCAGCCGCTTAACCCATTCAAATTCAGTCACCCGAAGCCCTCTCCATCCCAGTCTAAGAATGCGTTCGACCCGAACCTCCCAAAGACTGTCATGTTCAAGTCTGTGGACCCGAAGTCCTTCAGCTCAGGGAACCCGTTATTCTTTCGCATCCCGAGCTGGTTGAAGCATCACCTGCCGCACGATACGATCGTCGGCTTGAAAGGAGTGGCCACCTGCCAGCTTCCTAACACACCCAAGTCCCAACCAGAGGCATCTCATCCGTCTGAAGAGACTACATCTCCTCATCCATTATCTACGTCTCATCCATCAACTACATCTCCTCATCCATTATCTACGTCACCTCATCCATCAACTACATCTCCTCATCCATTATCTACGTCTCCTCATCCATCAACTACATCTCCTAATCCATTATCTACGTCCCCTCATCCGTCAACTATATCTCCTCATCCATCAGAATCATCCACTCACCGGACCACTGACTCGGCTGCCTTCCATGGCGTGCTTTCAGCCGGGGCTCAACCACCAGATTCTGACGCCCGCCAACATACGGCTTCAGCAGCCTCTCGTCCAACTGCCTTACAGGAGATAAAATCATCCACCATCCAGCCAACAGAACCAACCACTCCCGAGCCAACAGAACCAACTACCCTCGAGGTAACAGAACCAACTACCCCTGAGCCAACAGAACCACTCACCCCACACCTAGAGGAACCAGTCATACACGAGCCCCAATGTAACTACTCAGCATTCGACCCCTTCCACAGTATGACCCTGGAGCCCAACACAGACTGCATCATCAGCAAGTTCGGGATCACCAGCGAAGAAATAGTGGAGATCCTCAACAAACACAACACCTTGAGAGACAAGGTCAGACTCGGTCGTGAGCACAACTATGTGAGCCTTGCTTGATCCTAAGGGCACGACCCTTGGATTTGATATGGCCTGGTCTTTGACCTGATCCTTTAGGGGTCAGTTCAAAGGTTATGCCTTCGTACTCAAGGGTCGCAATTACAAGCTTCAAAAGGTTGAGAGTATGTTTGATATTTATAGTCTGAAAGCTGTTTGTGACGTCAGATACCCTATTCATCGCCCTGTCCCCTCATCGGATGAACAGCTGATGGATGGGTTATCTGTGAGCCAAACGCCCTGTCCGGGATTCAGACCCTGGCCTTGTATGGGTGGCGAGTCACAGCGCTAAAAGAGTACCCATCAACATCCTGACCTGAACAGGTCACCAGGGGCAGGTACCCACCCACATCCAGACCTGGTACGTAGTGCCACAGGTCACTAGGGGCAGGTACCTACCCACACCTTGACCTTCCTAAAAAAAAAGTATTATGGATGAATAGATGGGTGGCTGAATAGATGGAGGGATGGATACAGGTGGCTAGATAGATAGACAGATGGAAGGTTGGATGAATGGGTGGATGGATGTATGGATGAACAGTAATACTGATGTATGAATGGGACAATATTGATGACACAGATGAGTGGCCAAATAAACAGGAAAATAAGATGATCAACAAACAGAAATCAGTAGGTAAACAGAATGAGAACAAATATGATTGGAATGAATGATAGTAATGTAGTCCACACTTGTGCCCGGGACGACATATGACTGAAGCAAACCTCTCGTCCGTAGAGGTATATATGCTTTGTATCCTCTTATTATGGCTCATTCCACTCACAGGTTGCTGGAGGGAAGGAGAGCAGGGGAAAACCGGGACCCCAGCCCCAAGCCTCCAACATGTGTTTCCTGAGATGGAACGATGAACTTGCCACTGTGGCTCAGGTCAGTGCTCCTTCGAACACACCTCTGTTCACATTCTGGCAAAGCTGTCAGACTGTTGTCTTATAGAAGTTTGAACTTATGACCACAACATACTTTTCTCCCAGCAACTGGTCATCACATTATTTCCTCCATGTAACTGGAATTCGCATACTTTCTTGCTCGCAACTGGTCATTGCATACTTTCCTGCCAGGAGCTTGTCATCACTTACTTTCCTGCACAGCAACTGTTCATCACATACACTCATTCACATGGAATTAATTTGTCTTACAGTACTGTACTATATACGACATTTCCTTGTGTTTCACTACGTTCTAGCTCAATGTCTAGAGCACAGCAGCATGGCCCTTGAGCACGGCAGTATGGCCTTTGAGCAAGACTGTACAACCCTTGAGCATGGCATTTAGTATGACCCTTGAACAAAGTACGATCATTGAATACGGGTCAGCTCATGGACCAGACCATTTAACTCCTAAGGGTCATACCGTTGTGCTCGAGTCACCATCTTGTCTTGTAGGTCAAGGGGTACAGGTGTGAACCAAGATTATCTTCCCTGAAACATCCTCCTACTGAACTAGTTATATTGTAAAATGAGTACATTTTATGGATAAAATTTTCAATTCTCTGCGACAAATCACCTATGCAGGATTATCACAAGCAGTAACAATAGTGCATAATCTTACTGAACCACCAGCAATCTCTGCCCATCCTTCACCGAGCTGTGTCTCAGGGTTTGGCTTGTAGAGAACCATTCCTAGAAATGAGAAACCAGAAGTGGTAAACTCTTCCAAGGAACCACTGGTGCCTTCTTGTCAGGGATCAAACATTAAACACAAAGAAGCTAACTGATTACTCTTACTCTCTCCTCAGGCGTGGGCCAACCAATGTATATTCGACCACGACGGCACAACTGAGCGAAGGATCTGCTCCCGGGACTACGAAGTGGGGCAAAACCTTTACTACCAGTGGGGTGACGACCCAACCCCTGTAAGTACTGGTCCCCTTACAATGGGGCAGTGAAAGGAAGTGTGAAATTATTCAAATGGTGGCATATGCTGTTGTAGCCACTTAAACATATAAGAGAAAGGGAAACCGAGATATAGAAAGGGAGAGAGATGAGATAGAGGAGAGGAAAGAGGAGAAGGAAGGAGTGAATTTGTGGATTGAAAATTGAGTTGAGAAAGGTATGGGTACAGAAATGGGAGGAAGATAAGGGGTGGACTATGGGCAGAAGGGTTAGGAAAAGAGAGGGGTTGGAGGAGAGATAAAAGGATTGGAAGATAAAGTAAAAGTAATAAATCTGATTATATTTTAGATATCTACTTTCAATCTATTTTCAGATGATTTCGTCTTAACTTAGGTACAGTTATTTCTATTATCATTTCTTATTCTTTAACAGAATTGGAGTCATGCAATCCAGAACTGGTATGATGAAGTAGCCCACCTACCTAAATCATTTGTGAAAAAGTTCCGTCTGAGGAATCTTGGTGTGGATATCGGTCATTATGGACAGGTGAGCCTTAACCATACTTATCTCTCATACCACATAGCATCATGATACATAAACTTACAAACTCTATGCATAGACTAGTCCAGGGATAGGCAACTCTATAGGCTGCTGGGCCAATTCACAAATTTGGTAAACTTATGAATTCGTAGATGCAAGTGTGTAATGTCAGCCCAAAACAAAGTTTTGCAATTGTATACGCAGGACATGAAAATACACTCAATATAAAGTGAAAATTAAGTTGAATGAAAAGTTATTGAGCAGGCATTTCTTCATATATAAACCATCAAATTCAGCCTCTCAGAGCTCCCAGCTGGCCATTGATCTTTGGACTTATACTTAGGACATGCTCTGACAACAAAAATACTTTCTCATGTTTTGTTGGAGAATGATGGATGGCAACTGTTCATTGATATTGGCACTCACAATCATTATTTTTTCAATTCATACTGCTGACATAACCTTCCTGTTCTACACTAACATGTTTTTCCAAAATATATATATAATCCCAGCAGCCAGCAATTTCTCTCTGTCAATGAAATAGATGAATTATTGGCAACTGTGTAAGGGGGCTAGTCATAGTGCATTATCAGCTTCCTTGGTACATCTATAGACTTTTTTATTACCGATTTATGTATTGACAAGAATATGAGAAACTAAGTTGATTAAATGAGTGTTGATGAACACTTGTGCATGGATGAAACAAGATTCGTATGAATAAAACATAAAGTAAAACTGAAATTTGGCTGGATATAAACAATTTATTGAACAGAAATTCATTAAATATTTGATTGAATTATTCATACATTGATGAAAATAGGTTCACTTAGTGGAATGACCAATAACATTGATGTGCCTTCACCAATAATTAAAGTCAGATGATGTCTCCATTGTTGTAATGCTAGTATTGCTTCAAGTTTGTCAAGGGTCATTACAGAGCTAAGTTTTGATTTACTCAGTACCATCATAGAAAATATCTATCTGCTCACATGTTGATCCATATAGTACAAGTATCCCAGAAGCAAGAGCCTTTAATTCTGGAAATATATAATCATTAAGAGGGGCATAATCTCTGGAAAGCATCACTGCTTGACTTGGTCCAAAAGCAATAAATTGCACTGTAAGTCAATAAGCTCGAGTTAGAGGCCAAATGGAGCTTTATCAACATCAGTCAAGAAAGAAGTCCAAAGACATTGAAATCCTGGAATCAGCACTGAAATTTGGTATTTAAGTCATGTACTCATGAAGAATACATTTTCAGGTGTTGATCATAAACAGCAGTCTGCTGCAAAGTTGTAAAGTGGGGGTGAACTACTTGTTTCCTATCTGACAGAGTGGAAGAAGTTGCGGTACATATATTCAATATCTTTCTTGATATGTTCTAAGTTTACATGTATATAGTGTTATTTTCATCTTAGACGCTTTATACTCCGTTTATCATTCATATTACGTGTTGTTTGTAAGGTATGTGTACATCCTGACATGCTGTGAATGTCAAGCAATGTCTGCCCATTCCAAGTATTTTCTTCCTTAATATGAGGTGTTCCGTATTTTTCATTCTTCCAATACTCTCTGTTTTTAGTAATGTTATTTTTCATCAGGAGTGATAATTTACTTCTTCAAAAAATAATATGTTCTCTAGCTATCATTATTCAATATTCCTTGTTGAATTCATGTTATAATCGGCATAATGCTCCTCTGTATTAGATTGCATATATATATATATATATATTTTTTTTTTTTCATACATATTCGCCTTTTTCCACATTAGCGAGGTAGTGTTAAGAACAGAAGACTGAGCCTTAGAGGGAAAATCCTCACTTGGCCCCTTCTCTGTTCCTTTT
>JAYMFT010123099.1:0-13210 GCA_038088735.1 Panulirus argus | reverse complement strand
ATATATATATATATATATATATATATATATATATATATATATATATATATATATATATATATATATATATGAGTAGTCTCTGGCCCAATCATGGCCATCTTGGATGAAGGGTAAGCTAATAGGTATACGATAAATGAATAAGGGATGAATTAATTTCACATACTGTGTTGTTTATAAACCGGACATTTAGAGATGGAAAGAGAAAAGACTGAAAAAAAATCCACAGCTCTGTTGTATGAGAAAGGATAGTGGTATCATAAGTCAGTCCTCGTGTGAATGATCTCCACATAAAAGAGTTATGGGAAGCAGCAGCCAGAGATATGAAACAGGTTAAAGTCATAGGGGATAGGAAATATACCGAGCTCACAACAGCAGTAGCCGAAATGATGCTTGTAGAACATTAAACATCAAGGCGTATGAAAAGGGATGGTTGGAGAGAGGTGATAACAGGAGAATTAAAATGGCGCAATACTTTTGATTCCACACTCTTGCTGAGAGAGAGAGAGTGTTACTTAGACCCAAGATCCAGAGAGGTGGTCTGTCCTTGACACTTAGAAAAAACGCAGTCCCCCCTACCCACCTTAAAAGGAGTAGAAGAAAAGAATAGTATAGCGAAGGCTCTTTCCCCACCCTCCACTCGCGCCGGCAACACGCCAGGTGGAAAAAGTTAGAAAAAATACCTTGCAGGAGTGATATGCCTGAAGGAAATATTTATAGGAAAGTAATAAGGTAGAATAAACATGAATGTTATGCATTCCATGAATAAACAAGAATATGTAATGCATTTCACCACCAACGACATGCATCCCTTCTCTTTTTTGTTATAAAGACAATAGTAAGGATAAACTTGAGCTCCAGCCATTCGACTTACCATGCCCATATTATTCCTGATGTTGAAGAATGATACAGTAATTCTTAATCTCTAAAAGCAGATGACAAGGGCTAATCTTTGTTTGTATGTTACCGCAGCATGGTGAGGGAGAGATTGGTGGTTGAAAAGGTAGCATAATATACCGGAGAGTGACAAATGATTATCAAGCCTAAGTTTAAGATATTAAAGGTATTGCTCTTATCAACATTTTCTGGGAGCTTGTTCCACGCGTCAATAATGTCGTTGGTAAAGAAAAAATTCGTGCAGTCCAGATTAACCCAGTAAATTCTAAGTTTTAGTCCATTTTCTCGTTGGTAGTACTGGCGCTACCATAAAGAAATTTTCAATATCAGTGTTATTGAATCCTTTAAATATTTCAAAACTGTACTAATTTGCCTCGAAGACACCTCTTGCTTAAGGAGAATAAGTCAAGTTCTCACAATGTGTCCTCATACGGTTTATTACACAGGGAAGGAATCAGTTTAGTCGCTCTTCGCTGCGCTGCCTCCAATTTAAGATTATCTTGCTTATGTTGGGAGCCCAGAACAGCGCTGCATATCCGAGGTGTGGTCTAACTAGACTTAGGTATAGTGGCAATATCACATCCTTGTTTTAGCATGAAAAGTTTTTGTTAATAAATCCTAAGATCCTATTTGTTTTCTGGGCAGCTTCATTACATTTCTGGGAGAACTTGAAGTTGTTGGAGACAGTGATTCCTAGATTTTCACGAACATTTATTAACGTTAAATGGCATTTGCCATTTTCTAGACCATTCGGTGATTTAATGTAGATCCTCTTGTAATCTTAGCCTCTCTTCTTCAGATAATATGGCATTGCCGATCTTTGTGCCATCCGCAAATTTGGACGCTAAGTTATTCAACACTGCGTCAATATTATTACCATAAATGATGAAAAGTATTGGCCCATGTACGGATCCCTTGGGGACCCCGCTAGTAATGGGTGACCACATTGATGATTCACCATTCATTACGACTGTGCCTCCTATCACGTAACCAGGCTTCTATCCAGTTTCCTGTGCAACCAGTAATCCCCAAGGCCAGGACTTTATGCATCATTTCAATGTGGGGACTTTGTCGAATTCTTTATGGAAGTCCACAAATTTATTGCTTTTGTCTTGTCGTGGGTACTGAATGATTTATGGCAAAATTCAACGGGGTTTGTAAGGTATGATCTGCACTTTCTAAAACCATGCTGAATGTTATTGATCAGACTGTGTTGCTTCAGGTAGCTGCGATTTTATTTCTAATAATCGACTCCAAAAGTTTACATATTATTGATATGTGGTCAACAGGACGATAATTGCCATTCCATTTGCGGCAGCCCTTTAATGATATAGGAGTGACGTCTGCCAGTCTCCATTTCTGCGGGACTACTCCATACTGAAAAGATCTATTAGAAATATAACTTAACGGTTTGACAATTCCGTGTATGACGTTTTAGAAACGATCAGGACATTGACTGATTTTATTAGTTTTCAACTTATCTACCTGTGTTAGTACTTCTGTAACTGTTACGGCATTTCTGGTATTGTGTGAGTGCTATTTATCACTATCGCAAAATTTGAGGCTCTGCTTTCGGGAATGAAAACAGAACAAACATAAAACTTGTTCAGGGTTGTTGATATGTTTTTATCATACACAGTGGGTCCCTCATCTTCGTTTACTAAGGATCCTATTCCCCTATTTACGTATATGTTTATTTTTTTTGTCAAGGTTGATCGCCGTTTCTCGCGTTAGCGAGGTAGCTCCAGGAAACGGACTAAGAAAGACCCATCCATTCATGCAAACATATATACATACACGCACATACATGTATATATACATATATATACATATAAACATACATATGCATGCATATACATATATACACATGTACATATTCATACTTGCTCGCCTTCATCCATTTACGGCACTACTCCGCCCCACCAGACACAGCATCGCCACCAGAGGTTCACAGTGTGCTCAGAACACTACCAGTGGTTCAGAATGTGCTCACAGTATTTACAGAGGTTTTGAGTATTCTCACAACGCTACCAGATCTTCACAGTGCCCTAACAACACTGCCAGTGGTGCAAAGAATGCTCAAAACACTAACAGTAATGCAATGTGCTCACAACACTACCAATAGTTCACATTTTGTTCACAACACTACCTGTAGCTCGCATTTTGTTCAACACTGCCAGTAGTTCTCCGTTTTCTCAGAACACTACCAGTGGTTCACAGTATGCTCACAATACCGCCAGTGGTTCACAGTATGCTCACAATACCGCCAGTGGTTCACGGTATGCTCACAATACCGCCAGTGGTTCACAGTATGCTCAGAACACCACCACTGGTTCACAGTATGCTCAGAACACTACCACTGGTTCACAGTATGCTCAGAACACCACCACTGGTTCACAGTATGCTCAGAACACCACCACTGGTTCAAAGTATGCTCAGAACACCACCACTGGTTCACAGTATGCTCAGAACACCATCACTGGTTTACAGTATGCTCACAACTCTACCAGTAGTTCACAGTTTGGTTACAACACTACCATAGATTCACGGTGTGCTCCCAAGATTACCAGTGGTTTGCACTGTACTCGCCACATTTCCAGTGGTTTACACTGGGCTCACAATATAATCAGTTGTTCATAGTATACTCACAACACCGCCAGAGCTCAAAGTATGCTCATTACACCACCAGTGCTTTACATTTTTCTCACACTACCAGTAGTTTACAGTGTGCTCACAACACTACCAGTGGTTCAAAGTCTTCTCACAGCATTTGCAGAGGTTTTTAGTATGCTCACAGTGCGCCCACAAAACTGCCATTACTTCACAGTGTGCCCATAACACTACCATTGGCTCACAGTGTGTTCAAAACACTACCACTAGTTTACAGTATTGTCGTAAGTTTACCAGAGGTTCACATTGTGCTCGCAACTCTGCCAGTGGTCGACAGTATGCTCACAACACTACCAGTAACTCACAGTATGCTCGCAACACTGCCAGTGGTTCACAGTGTACTCCCCACACACCCGTTCGTTCACAGTGTACTCGCTACACTACCAGTGATTCACAGCGTGCTCCCAACACTAACAGTTCTCTGGATTCCTTCACATATCAGGCTCAGAATTCGTGGTAAGTCTGATGAACGAGTAAAAATTTGTACCTCGTAGTATGTAAATGATTATCTATCCCTTGGATCTACATGCAAATAGCACAGAGTCATTCGAAAAGAACTTTAGCAAAATCTTTTGCGACTCGAGACCAAGTGAATTCAACGCAATGACATCCATCCCCCATAATGCCATACAAGAACAGCTCTCTATACATATACTTCCACAAACATGATCAGTGGACACCTTGGGTATGAAGTTGCCTGTCTCAGGTTAGGCTTTAGATACTCATGACACTTTGCTGCTCTTCCTCCGCTCACTAATATTGAACAGACCAAATGCAAACTTTGCCAGTATAGCTACTCTCCCACCTTGCATTACCCTGTTGTAAGAGTGAGTTCAGAGATGATTTCTACCGAACATTACAGGATACGTGTAAGCATTTCACCAATAACAGTTATACAATAGATATTTAAAAAGTATCCAAACTTTGCTTAATGTAAATAGCTCACTTGTTATATATCTTTATACATAATCCATTTAGTGTTCAGCGTTTGTAAACTGTTTACTTATTGTGTAAAGTGCTGAATAATTCCTTCAGGTCTGTCCGGTCCTTGTTAAGTATATTTCTCACTGTGTAATTTGTAATGTATCTCGATCACCGAGGTCCCGTCCCTGGACCCTTTGTGCACTCTGTCTCCACTTTTGCCCCACTGTTCACAGGAAGACTACGAGTGCATAACAAAGTCGCTGTTCTTGCGCCAATAGTCAATCGGAGTGTATCTTTGGGATGGACTCGAATCTTGCCAGTAAGTGTGTGTGTGTGTGTTGGGGGATGGGAATGGGGTTGTTGGCTGAGACGCTGTGAGGACGAAGTAGGTGTGTGGGATTAGGGTAGCCCACAGCAGCCACAGTGTTGTGTCTGTTGACAGCAACGGTCCGTATATCCTCTGCAACGGTTAATGAACTGTGGGGTAACGATTTGTTTTGGGTTTAACGGTAGCAGACTGTGTCACCAGACTCCGCCTGCGTGGGGTTAACGCCTCGAGTAAAAAGTTATCTTTAGCGTGGCTGTATTTTTGTCAGTTAATGAAACAGAATGCAGTCTCGTCAAAGAAACTCTCGATTCAGAGCAGTTCATCCAGCCCCTGCTACTAAGTGTAGTGCAGCCTTAGAGCTGCAGTCGCCCCTAAATTAATGAGGTGAGGGTCCTAGTGATATATATGATGATAATGGTAGCCGGCGGGAAGCCTTCGTTTTACTTTGGTGGAGGGAAGGAGGTGTTTTTTCCCCTCCAGACAATACTGGGATGAGATATCCCTGAGGTGTGTGTAGCTCACGGAGGCGTAAAATCCCTTGCTGAAAGACTACGAAGGGCGAACAGTTTAGTGACGCTGTATTCTGAGAGCTTTTCTTGTGAAGGACAAGACTTTGTTTGGTGAATATCATTCTAAAATCTTTTACCGTGTTGACCTGATGGGTTGGTGACCTGGTGTGTTGGCTATTTAGCCCTTGAAGAGCTAATTAGATAATAAATGTCAGTTTATAACCACTTTATAGGTCTTTCTGCTTTTTAGCTAAGAGCATCTCTAACAACTGTCGCTCTACTGTACCTTCCCTTCACTTTTCCGCTATGACGGTACTGTAGCTGTCTTTCCCGTAGACAAAGCAACTCTCCTTGGTTCCCGTTTCTCCTCTAACTCCACCTTGGATGACTCTAACACTCCTTCACCCCCTGATGCCCCTTGTACTAATCCTGTGCCCCTTCCCGTAATCTCTTTTCGGACTGTCCGAAAAGCGCTTCATTCTCTAGACACAAGCAAGATTTACGGTCCTGATGATATCTGTCCCCGTGTACTGAAAGAGTGTACCTCTGAAATTGCACCTGTGCTTGCTTGTCTGTTCCGTTTCTGTTTAAAAAACAAAGCATTTCCTTCCCCTTGGACCCATGCATTGATACATCCCATCCCTAAGAAGGGTGACCGTTCTGACCCCTTTAACTATTGTCCTATCTCTTTGACAGCCACCATTTCCCAAGTCTTCGAATCCTTCCTCACCTCCCATATCCGTAAGGCTAGATCCACTGGTGATATTTTTTCCTATCTTACTAATTATGGTCATCATCCCTGAGAGATTCTGGGGAGCCATGTGTAGTTACCCTTGACATATCTAAGGGTTTTGACAGATTTTGGCATTAAGATCCCATCTCCAAGCTCCCCTCTTTTGGCTTCCCTTCCTCACTTTGCTCCATATCTAGCTTCCTCTCTAGCCGATCTATCTCCATGGTTGTTGATGGATCAGCCTACCCCCTTTTCTCCATCAACAGCGGTGTTCCTTAAGGTTCTGTCCTGTCCCCTATACTTTTTCTCCTCTTTTCAACGATTTCCTCTCCTCCACAAACAATCCAATGCGCTCATACGCTGACGACTCAACACTGCATTCATCTACATCCTTCAATTCTGCTCCCTCTTCTCTAACTTGATCTGCATCTCGTCTTGACACACCTTCCTCAATAAACACAGACTTGGTCAGGATATCTCATTGGGGTACACAAATCTTGTTAAGTTTAATGCCTCCAAGACCCAGTTCCTACCCATCTTTCTATCGAAAACTCTTCACAACTCTCGTCTTTCCTTTGACGGTTCTGTAATTCCACCTTTTGACCCATTCAACATACTTGGTATTAATGTAACTTGCACTCTTTCTTGAAAACCCCACATTACAGGAATAGTAAAGTTTGCCTTTAAGAAACTGTGTTTCCCGTTTAGATGTCGAAACTTCTCTTCTGAATAGTTGCTCCGTTTATACAAGGGATTGATTCCTCCTTGTATGGAGTACTGCTCTCACATTTGGGGTTGTTCTATCTCTGCATCCTTACTTGAGAGAGGTGAGTCGAAAGCGGTCCGCCTTGTAAATTGTCCCAAGCTAACTTCCAGACTTGACCCCTTGCCCTACTCCGCAGTGTTAGTTAACTTTCCTTTTTCTATAGGTATTACTTTGCTTTTTAGCTCCCGAGAGTTGGCTGCTTGTGTGCCCACACCACTAGCTAGACCATGCAGTACTCGGCAAGCTGCTGCGTCACATGATTATTGTGTGGCCATCAGCAACTTATGGGAGGGCCGTTTTGATACCTGCTTCTTTCTCTACATGTCGAAACTTTGGAACTCTCTACCTTCTCATGTCTTTCCCAATAACTATGACCTGGCACATTTCAAAAGACAGGTTTTTCATTTTCTCAAAAAGTCGTAAATACTTTCCCTTTTCTTTTCTTTTTCCGTGTGATAATTCTCTCTATATTTCAATTAAGGCCCGGCCTCGATGTGGACTTTTGTCAGTGACTGGAGCCTTCAGCATAAAA
Organism: Panulirus argus; assembly: GCA_038088735.1. NCBI lineage: Eukaryota > Metazoa > Arthropoda > Malacostraca > Decapoda > Palinuridae > Panulirus > Panulirus argus. Next base: position 5,854 of record JAYMFT010123099.1, on the reverse strand, counting down.
AAAAAAGAATTCAAAACTTTGAACCTCCTCATCATGTTTTCGAGATAAATCGTTCTCTCCACATATATAGTCTCAGATGAGTACTTCGGTGAAAAGTTTATGTCTGGCAACGAGAACAGCCGGAGTTAGGTGTGTGGGGATGGGAAGATGGCTCAGCCTTCAGCAGGTGAGATGTGAAGAGCAATGCGTCCAGAGGCATCTTGACCTGGGCGATGCATCTGCTGAGCAGCTAAAATATAGTCTTCTCCAGGGGAAGGAGGTGCAGAGCGATTGGGAGCCCAAAGGCACAAACGAGCAGACCTTGCCCGCTTCAGTGTGTGTGTGTGTGTGTGTGTGTGAATAAGAAATGAATAATAAAGAACAGTTTATTGAATTCAGGCAGCCGTTCGTATGGAAGTTCACAGTTGAGGAATTAATGAATTGGGGGTCATAACTGTAACTAGGAATTTGATCACAAAAGATAAACACAAACATGAAGTCTCTCTACATAGTAAAGGATTCTTTGAACAGCACATGATGTAAAGTCACATATACGTTGAACTGCAGTAAATCTGTGTTGACATACATTATGTATTTACTGGTAAATATTAAGTGATGTAAAGTTACATATTGGTTGAGTTACAGTTGTATTGTGTTGATATACATTATGAATTTAATCGTGTTCATTTAATGATATGAAATTACATTCTTGCTGAACTGCAATAATACTGTATCGACATATTTTATGTATTTAATGGTAAACAATATGTGATGAAAATTTTCACATTGTTTGCGTTACGGTAATACAGAAGTTGGCACACATAACGATGGGAAAACTAAGCTGTTTGCTCGCGTAGCTATGCACTTGTTTATGGATTGATGACAATCACTATAGTAGGTACTGGGCTGCGGCCCGTTGTTTACAGCGACCTCAGTTCCGACATCGGCCTCTCGAGAGACTCATTGAGGGTACTGGTTCACCAGTTCATTAGGAAGGGTACCTAATATGCATATCTCTTTCACAATCAAATTTATTAAACGTAGAAACTCTTGCGTGAAGATAAGACCAGTCAGGTGTGTGTGTGTGTGTGTGTGTGTGTGTGTGTGTGTGTGTCATAAAAGCAACTTGAAGTACTTACAAGAAACATAGGCAAATCCATCGACAATGCTGAAAATTGTAACATCGTTATATGATGTATTTTGCAGACTGTTAAATTGTTGTCTTTGTGTTGCTGAGTAATGAAAGAGAGATCTGCCCATAGAAGGAAGAGGACTGGAGTCTTAGGATGAATATTAAGAGAAAAGAATATGACAATGGGGTTAGAAAAAGAAAAAAGGGTTTGAATGGCATTGTAGTCCAACCAATCCAAATCACTTGGTGTTGAAAATATAGACGTTGAAGAGAGCAGACGTTTCCTGGAAGTCAGGATTTTGAAATGAGCTATATGAGGGATGCCACCGGTGTCAGCAGATGGGTTGGAGTATGTAATGTTGAAGTATACTGAAAATATGTGATGTAGCTCTAAAGATGTGAGGTCATGGTGTCAAGGGAGTAGGCACTATATTAACAAACTTTCTTTTGTGTGTAGAGGATGCATTTTGATAGGTTGGTGATGAAACTATACAAGGATCGAAGTAGGAAGGAAACAGTGACGGGTAAAAGCTGGTATCCTAGAGCACATGTGAGGAGGTGGTGTGTGTGGAAGTGAGGGAATAAACTGGACACAGGATCCAGAAGCGTGTGTAAGATGAATGAAATATAGAAAGATGTGATGCTGGGATAGAGCAGCTTGGATATTATTCTGTCATGGCCGTCACTCCCACTGTGGGAAGCCCCAGAAAAGACAGACAGACAGAGAGAGAGAGGCGAGATCCGCTAGCGATATTTTTTCCTATCTTAATCTCTGGTCATCATCCCGGAAAGATTTTGAGGAGTCTTATATAGTTGCCCTTGGTATATCCAAAGCTTTTTGGCTTCCCTCCCTCAGATTGTTCCCTCATATCTAACTTCCTTTTCGGCCGATCTATCTCTGTGGTTGTTGGTAGATAAGCCTCCCCCTCCCCCTCTTCTCCACCAACAACTGAGTCCCTCAAATTCTGTCCTGTCCCCTACGCTTTTTCTCCTTTTTTATCAACGATTTCCTTTCTTCTAAAATAATCAAACTCCTTTGTTGACGACTCGGCACTGCATTCCTCCACATCTTTCAACTCTGCTCCTTCTTCTCTCACTCGAGCTGCATCTCGTCTCGTTACAACTTCATTAAACCCAGATTTCGACAGGATGTCTCAGTGGGGTAGACACAATCTGGTTAAGTTTAATGCGTCCAAGACCCAGTTTCTACATATCTCTTTATCGAAAACCCCTCACAACCCTGGTACCTCCTTTGACGGTTCTACAATTCCACCTCTTGACTCAATCAACATCTTGGTAGTACTGTAGTATCCACTCTTTCTTGGAACCCCACATTACGGAAATAGTTAAGTCTGCCTCTAAGAAACTACGAGTCCTGTTTAGATGTCGATTTTTTTTTTCTGAACAGTTGCTCCGTTTATACAAGGGATTGATTCTTCCCTGTATGGAGTACTATTCTCCCATCAAGGTTAGTTCTTGCTCTGTATCCTTGCTTGACAAGAGTTGAGCCGAAAGCGGTTAAACTTATAAGCTGTCCCAGGCTAACTTTCAAACTTGACCCTCTAGCCCCACGCTGCAATATTGGTTCACATTCCCTCTTCTACAGGTATTACTTTGGTTTTTACTCCCGAGAACTGGCTGCTTGTGTGCCCCCACCACTAGCTCGACCACGCGTTACTCGGCAAGCTGCTGCGTCACACGATTACTATGTGACCGTTGGCAACTCAAGATGGGCCGTTTTCATAACTGTTTCTTTCCCTACACATCGAAGTTATGGAACTCTCTACCTTCCCATGTCTTTCCCAATAACTATGACCTGGCACATTTTAAAAGACAGGTTTTTCACTTCCTTCAAAATTCGTAAATACATTTCCTTGTATTTTCTTTTTTCTCTTGCATATAACTCTCTATATTTCAATGAAGGCCAGATCTTGATGTAGTCTTTTGTCCGTGACTGGAGCCTCCAACATAAAAAAGAAAAGATAAATACATTGCATTTGCCCTAGACGTCAGTACCTCCTTTTGTTTTTCTTTCTTTTTCAACTATTTTCTCCTCAGTAATCACCAAGCCTCGTCTTTCCGTCTTTCCTTCATCATCTTATCCTCTCCTTGTTCTTCACAGTGTCTTCCCTTCTCCCTCCTAAACAGCTACAACACCCGGGGGAGGAGAAAGGGGCGGGGGGATAGACAACATGAATCCCCGGGTTGGTCGTAAATCCTTCACTCGATAGTTATCTGCCCGTTGAGCGGCGTGCGGACGACGCAGTGGGCAGAAACCCTAGACGAACTGCCCAAGATGTTAGTTGCAACGCCGCTACCAGCAATATGGGTAGTTCGTCCTGGGTTCCAGCCCATCGCCCGGACGCGCGTCGCTCAACGGACAAATAACTGTCGAATGAAAGATTTACAACCGACCCGGGGGTTCCTGTTGACTACCTCATTGGAGGCGCAGGAGGCCAAGGAGACAATGGAGAAAGGAAAGATAGGGTATCAGCACCTTAAATGACAGAATGCCCAACGACGCTGCGTCGAAAATACTCCAAGGTATCAGTCTCCCGCCTGGGACATGTGAACAACCGTGTTTAGTCCTAGATAAGACGAAGGGATTAGATTATAAGTGATGCACAGGATGTGGGCATCCTGTGGATTTAAGATCAACTCATACAAGATAAGGTGGATTCACTATTAACTCCTAGAAATGGTATGAGTACGTAGGCTTAACTCCTAGCGAGGATGTGGGGACTTAAGCTCGTCTTCTAATGAGATTATCTGGACGTAAGGCTAAGCTCTCAGCGAGGGCGTAGAGACGCAGGTTCAGCTCTTAAAAAAAGTGTAAGGACGCAGGCTCAAACCCCGGTGACCATTTGTGGGCGTAGGCCCAAGTCCTAGAGAGAATGTGACCGGTTAGTCCATCCCTAATGTGGAGACTCTGGCTGCCCAGTAGGCTGTTTAACTTGCATATTACATAACAGGAAACTACGCTACGACAATCGATGTCATTGTGATATCAAGAGGAAATTGTAATGAGAAAAAAACCACAGCAAATGGCAAATGTGAAAAATTATATAAACTACAATATACATGTATATGAACTCGCTGGTGGAAAAGCAGGTTTGTCTAAACGAAGAAATAAGTGTGTCAAATGAGGACAGTTTACGAGTCGCATTACATTAAAAATGGTTTGTTTTGTTCAGGGATTTATCGCGAGCCAGTGTTAATCCATTACAGATGCAAATAAAGACCATCAAAAACTCTCCCGATATATAAATATGACATTATTTCAAGAAGAAAAAGAAAAGAACATTTACGAAGCGTTCGAACCGACCTTGACAAGGACAAAGGACAAGTACAGTTTATGAAGCAACGCTGTGGTTTGGATAAGATAACTTCCTAGTGGGGTGGAGACAAAGCAGGGCACAGAACAGCGTCACTCACAACTGAAACTGAAACAGACGAGTGGAGGCTAACAACAGCAATAGCACCTGAAATCAAATGAAGTGTTTTTCAGAGGAAAAAGGTTGGGCAACCGGGCAGTAAACAAGATATATTCATTAACAGGGGGACTGTAAAGCTAAACCTTGCGATGCATGTATTCTCTCAGCTTCTTCCATCAGCTCTCCACCCACTTCACTCTTCCTCCTTTCCATGACCGTAACCATATATCTACAGGCATTTACCCTAAATTTCTTTCTTCTACACTGCATGTTAAACTTGTTCACCAGCACCTATGACTTCTTTTCAGTCTTCACCAGCAACACCAAATCGCTCGGAAATAAAAGCGTCACAAACGACCAGGTCTGTCTGTCCAAAGAAAGTTTTGCTTCCTATTTTTCTATTCTTGCCGCGTCCACACACACACACACACACACACACACACACACACACAAGCCGTTTCAACACACCTCCTTTTGCTCTCTCAACCACACATTTGTTATCACCACACATCTTTCTTTCCAGTACTTGCTCGATCAAACCACCTCACTCCGCCTGTTATCCTTAAAATTTCCAACACATCCACCCTCTTCCGTACTAGCTTATCTATAGCCCATGCCTCACATCCATATAATATGGCTGCAACTACTATTCTTTCAAACAAACCCATTTTCGCCCTCCCAGATAACGCTTTCTCTTCCATACATTCTACAGCGCTCCTATAACTTTTGCCCCCACCGTTTGACTTGCTCCCGCTGCCATGCCCACTCCCAGATATCTAAGAACACTTCTCTTCCTCTGATATTTTGCATTCAAACTTGCATCCCAACCAACCTATCCCTCAACACTGTTAAGTTAATAACCTTGCTTTTATTTGCATTTACATTCAACTTCCTCCTTTCATTCATTCATATATATATATATATATATATATATATATATATAATTTTTTCATACATATTCGCCATTTCCCGCATTAGCGAGGTAGCATTAAGAACACAGGACTGAGCCTTAGAGGGAAAATCCTCACTTGGCCCCCTTCTCTGCAGCTGCTTTTGGAAACGTGAAAACAGGAAGGGAGGATTTCCAGCCCCCGCTCCCTCCCCTTTTTAGTCGCCTTTTACGACACGCAGGGAATACGAGTGAAATATTATTTCTCCCCTGTCCCCAGGGATAATATATATACACACACACACACACACACACACACACACATATATATATATTTTATTTATATTATTATTTATTATACTTGATCGCTGTTTCCCGCGTCAGCGAGGTAGCGCCAGGAAACAGACGAAGAAAAAATAC
>JAYMFT010123088.1:0-13210 GCA_038088735.1 Panulirus argus | reverse complement strand
TCTTCAAAGCAAACACCTGATCCACACATCCTCTACCACTTCTAAAACCACACTGCTCCTCCCTAATCTGATGCTCTTTACATGCATTCACCCTCTCAATCAATATCCTCCCATAAGTTTTCCAGGAATACTCAAAAAAATTATATTTCTACAGTTTGAACATTCACCTTTTTCCCCTTTGCCTTTGTACAATAGCACTATACATGCATTCTGTCAATTCTCAGGCACTTCACCATGACCCATACATGCAGTGAATATTCTTAACAACCAATCAACAACACAGTCACTCCCTTTCTTAATAAATTCAACTGCAATACCATCGAATCCCACTGCCTTGCCAGATTTCAACTTCTGCAAGGCTTTCACCTCCTCCTCTCTATCCACCAAACCACTCTCCCTGACACTCTCACTTTGCACACCTCTCTGACCAATACATCCTACATCTGCCCCTCCATCATCAAACACAGTTAACAATCCTTCAAAATACTCACTCCATCACTACCTGCTATCACTTCCCCCCTTGCCCCATTACCAATGTTCCCATTTGTTTTCTGTCTTACACACACTATTCACCTCCTTCCAAAACATCTTTCTGTTCTCCCTAAATTTTAATGATACTCTCTCACCCCAACTCTCATTTGCCCTTTTTCTCAACCTTTGCACCTTCCTCTTGACCTCCTGTCGCTTTCCCAGTCATTTGCTCCCCTTCCTTGTAAGTATCGTCCATATGCCTGTCTTTTCTCTTTCACTACCAATTTAACTTTTTCATCCCACCACTCACTACCCTTCCTAATCTGCCCACCTGCTCACCTCCCCTTTCTCCCCTATCCCCTGGGATATATATACCAAAGGGTCATACCACTGTACTTAAAGAGTTAAAGAATATTAAATCTTCTATATCTAAACATTTTCATACTGACATAAACATTAAACATGCAAAAATTCAATAATGAAATAAGCAACACCATATGGCTGATAATACTAAATAACCTTCACCAAGCATGGAAGAACACACTTCTGTTTATCATCATACAAAACCACTTACCATGTCATTTTTTGAGGATACTCTGACACCATCATCTTATTTCACTCGTGTGTTCTTAACAGACATACATTTGGTGTTACCGGACTCTGCCTGCATTAAGTTACACCGCAAATGAAAAGTTACCTCTGACAAGCCAGTAATATTGGGAATACAGTCTCATCACAGAACTTCTCACTCCAAAAGAGCCCACATTTCCCTGCTATTGGAAGTAGTGCAGTCTTTGGTTCTGGTGTTATTATAAATAAGCAAAAAAAATGACACCCTGCCAGAACTGACTGAACCTAAGTCAAACATAGGAACCATAATTTGCAGATCCAGCCATCTTTACGAGCTTCCATCTTAATAGCAATCTTCAATGTGTCTATCATGGAGAATCAATTACACACAGGCTCTCAAATCACTCATACGCCTACTCACTGATGATATGAATGAGCTTTTATCGTGCTATCACTCTACTGAAAAAATCTATGAAAAATCTACAGCTTAATGCATGAATTAGGTGAGCAACACAATTAGCACATGCAGACACCTTACTAGGGTGTTGTATATACCAAATATTACAGCAAGCAAACAATAATGCATAAGATAAGCATTTTGAGGCTGTAGAATAAATAATATACAGCAGCACAGGTACCAAACAACCAACACCAGGTATATTATACTAAATATGAGGAAAAATCATATCTGAAGTTAGCCAACATATGAGTTAAAGTAAACATGGAAGAGATAGTTAAACATAGGGCAGAAATATGCAGATCAGCGGTGCTGTAAAGACCAGGTAAAGACCACTTCTAGTTAACAAAAATAAATAGATAAAATACATTTATGAATAAGACAAAAGGAAAAAGGTGTGCAGTAGCTGAGTGGCATTAAGACAAGCAAAGGTATTTGCCTGTCATGATGAATATAGCAGTGTTAAAAGAAAAAAAAATCACGGAGAAAGACAGAATAAGAAAAATATCAGAGGCAAAAAAACAAATGTAAATTAAGTCAAATAAAACCAGAGGACAGATCATCCATACTGCAAGCAAAGAAAGACCAGGTATTCCAAGTGGTGAGTGAAAACAGCTAAATGTAGGACCTATGAAAGCAAATGCTGATGGGCTACTGGTAATTAGTAAAGAAGCGAGTTCAGAGACAGCACAGGGAAAATCAAACGATATCAACTGAGTAGGTAAAACAAACCTTACCAAGATGAAAATCTAACATTTTCTTAGGAATACATAAAAACAGGAATGAAAAGAAAAGATATAGTGGGTAAGAAACAATCCAAGTTTCTGGGACTGCTAATGGATGACAGGCCATTCAAACAGCACATCAGCACATGGTGGAAAGTAACAGTCGGTGAATAACTGCACGAGTTTTAATAGTTTACAAGCCTTCAAATCTGGTGGTCTGAAGCAAATTTTAATGTAAATAATAGAGACATAACTATGGCATGGGAAACTAAATATAAAATTTTCTAGGCAAGCTGAAAGTTCTAATAAAACCAAATTCTAATGTCAAAGAAATTAACTAAAAAGAGAGGAGTGCAGATGCAAATACTTAGAAAGGCAAAAAAAAATTCCTGTATTAAAAGAATTCTAAGCATACTAGTCACAGAGTCTGACTGCCATCATTGCTTCACCATATAACACAGATAATAGTAAGGAAATGAAAAAAATCAGATATGAAGTCTCACTTACGAAAAAATTATTTAATTATACTTTACTTTGAATATATCGCAATAAATAAAGATTTAAGAGTCAGTAGCCAGTAACAATTTAAGATTACAAAATAACTGAAGCAGACAAGAAGGCATCCAGTGGTATCTATCAAAATATAACACCAATATTACAGTTATGGCTTTCAAAATATTCACAAAAGCTTATCCAATAAAACTGTACCTCTATCTGAGGAGGATGTTTAAAAGATATTACAACACTAATGTTTCCCATAAGTTATCTATAAAAAATTTACAGTTAAGAAATTCATGAAAGATTCAGGATTCAAAACTCACAAACTTCTGAGAGTCTAGTATACAAAACTAGCCCATCAGCTAGACTCAAAGGGTATTTCAGATATTAAAACAGATATCTACTTTAACTGCATACAAGAAAAATATCAAAAATAATATGAACACTGCACGATGCTATCATGCTATACAAGAATTCTGTTAAATAAAGTTCAGTGAAACTTACACACCTGGGCTGAGGTAGGTAAGGTAATACAGTCCCAGCTCCAACAGCTCTAGCCGACAAAAGTGCCAGAAACTGTAGGGTATACTGATGACTGGACTTAAATACAGGTCTTATCATGCCAATCATTTTTTATGTGAACTTTACAATCAATTCTGAAAAACAGAGACATTTTGTCAGTTTAACAGCTAACACTGGCAATAATTATTGTACTGTACTATAATATTTCTACTGATGTCTTCCTTGATCATGTAGCTACAAACTGCAACAACATATGGTAAAAATGCAGCCATCAATTACAAATGATAAAATCACTGAGAAACATCCTGCCTCAAAGAAGCCCACCTCACCATGCTCCCATGTGGAGTGAAGCCTTCAACTATCCCTGGCCATTGTGCTGGATGTTGAATCTTGCCCATTTTTCACCACTAGGGCTTCAAATCACAGAAATCATCCTCAAAATACTAATGCAGGCCAATGATGTCAAAGTCCAAACACTGGACCACCTATCAACATCTCTCTATCATGCCAAACCCTTATCAAAAATACTCTTTTTCATCTATTTTATAAATCTGGTTCAGAAATAATAATCAAAAGCATACTCATAATGGTAATTTAATTAATAATGCTTTGTTAAACAGCTGATAATGTTATCAGAGATCAATGTTATGATAAATCTGCAACATTTGCAATCTCAAATCTAACCTTCCCTCTGTAGAGCATCATATCTTCACTTCCTCCCCTGTGCTCTCTCAAACCCAGCCATCCAAAGCTGCATCCCTTCTGTGCTCAAAGTCTCAAACTTTGATATCTACCATCATATCCACTTCAAGGGTGGTATATGCACCCACTGCAATAAAAGAACTCCAATTCTTCACCTTGTGGACCTCAAGTTTCCTAATCCTGATGCCATCTGGTTCAAAATCATTCTAACCTCTATAAACTTTGCTTTTTGTACATTTCATCCATTTTCCTCCAGCTGTGGCCATCTCTTCGTCTATATAACTTCTTGCCAAGAAGTACTGCTCTCTTCACATTGGCCAAAAGGACTGGTTAGGCTCTACCATGGATGATCCCAGAGATCTGAGGACTTTTCTTTTTCCCTCCATAACAACCTGAATAGATAATTAAGCACCTAATATGAGCTCCCGACGGTAGCGACCTCTCTTCCAAAACACTCAACCTTTTTTCACTTCACAACCTTCTCACTATAAATACGTTATTTCTGTCCCCTATGTGTTTTCCAACCACAATCATATTTCTATATCTTCTATTTGGTCATGCCACCTCTTAATCCTCCCTCCTTTAAAATGCCAACTTTGGTACTTTGGGAGAGCAATGTGATCTTTGTTGCACAGCTTCCAATATGATTTGCTGGGATGCTTCATATTATGCTGAATGCATAATCAGTGGTCATCTCAGCTGTGATGGAGTCCTACATCCCAGCTTCTATCAAATCTCCCACCCCCTGTTTCACCACCACCACCACCACCACCACCTCCCTCATTTATGGTTGGATTGTTCAGCTCTGATACTTGTTTCACTGGGTACAGAGAAGATCAATTCATGAAACTTCTCCTTTCCCCTGAAATCCACCTCACTTTCAATTCTGCTCAGAATGATTGCATAGCTGTTCAATGTAAAGTCAAGCACATCTTGATAAAAGGGCAGTGTGCTATCTTGACTTCTTTCCGACAGAAAAATCTCCCTGGTCCTTAACCAAATAAATATCAAAAAAATTTGTAATTCAACCTTTCCTCCTCTCTTCTAACTGACAAAGATGCTCTTTTTGGTACCTTATTTTGCCTCTAATCCTCCACTCCTATCTCTTCCCATTGAAACTATGCCATTCCATATATTTTCCTCAAGCGGGGTCTTACAAGAACTCTTCCATCTCCAGGTAATAAGGTATATGGCCCAGACAGTATACCTCTTAAAGGAGCATGCCTCTAAACTAGCAACAACCCTTGCTTGCCTATTTCACATGTCTAAAAACCCAAAGTTTTCCTTCCTCTTATAAGCATGCCTTGGTGCAGCCCATTTAGACAAAAGGAGACCACTAACTTCTTCCACTATCACCCCACTGCTCTCCCTTCAGCTATGTCTATTTGAAATTCTCCTCAACTTTCACTTTCTCAAATACTTAGAATCCCAAACCCTTGTGTTTCATCACTATTATGGATCTTGCATTGCCAGTTCTGCTGGTTATCTTCTCCTCTATGTGATCTACCTCTGATCCTCCTTTCTCAAGGATACTGGAGAAATTTTTGTCATAACCCTCAACATCTCCACAGCATCTGACAGAGTGTGGCATAATTCTTTGCTTTCTAAACTCCTTTCCTTTGATGCTTCTACTCTTTGTTTCCCTAAAGCAGTTTCCTCTTTGGCTACTCAGTGGGACAGTAACTGATGGAGCAGCGTGTTCACCCATCCCCTAAACTATCACCAATTACATTCTTCCAGGTTTCATCCTAACACCTAATTTCATTCATCTCTTTAAATATATGATCATCTCTTCTGCTTCTAACCCTATTTACTCTTATGCTAATGAATCCATTATACATAAATCAACTCACCTTCCTACCCTTCCTGCCTCTACTAAACATATATCTTCTCTCATTTTAGACATGTCAGCTGTCAGGATGGGGTAGCTACCTAAATTCATTACCAGTTATGCTAATGTGCAATTTTCCCTCTATTTCTAAATAAGTAAACGTCATATCAATCTATTCATTTCAAAGCATTACAATTCAGCTCCGGAACAACACTGGCATAATGGGGTTTACCGCATCCTGCATTCTGTCTTGGAAACTTTACATGATCATCATGGCAGCCTATTGGAAAGACTGGTATGAAAGCAAAATCAGTGTAACCCAACCCTAAACTATGTACTTCCAAGCCCTAATACCTACTAAATAAAACCTCTGACATCCGAATTACTTTCAAAACATGAACCATTACTTTATACCAATAAACTTCAACCACTTCAACTACTTATCATTCAGTTCATAATATTTATGTTGAGTCGATCACCTTCAGCTTACCCCGCACTGAGGCAGCCTGACCAGTTCGGTAAACAAACTGTCCGATTCCCACCAATATCATCTGAAAAAATCACGATAAAAATTTGAGAAAATCACGAGAAAATTTGTTGATTCTTGTTTTTCCTTTTAAATTCTGCCTTCCATCATATGATCATACAGTGGTACAGCTATTCGAGATTTCCTACTGTTGATTGCTACAACTATTGAAATGAATAATCAAGACCCAGTTGTATAAAGCCTTTCGAACACATTCAAAACACAATACTGAAAACATTAGATAAATGGTAATGACATTGGCTCTTTTGTGTGTCTTGTGATTTGTTAAGCACATGGCTACTGTTCTTCAGAAAAAGAGTAAAGTTCATTTACATCCGCCAATGAGTTATGTAATTTCTTGTTGGTTCCGTGTTAACCATAACTGCGGAAAATTAACGCATGTATCTATCACTACTTTTGTCTTGTATTCATGAACCATTAACATTTAGTAAAACTATGACAGAAATTATAGATATCACTATCCAATCGCAAACATCCCAGTGCAATATTAAGTCGATGCCATGATGAGCTTTCGAGTAGCCAGAGGAAAACGGAAGAAGTCAATTTTCATTCTGAATACAAATACAACAATCAGGTTAGATCACTAAAAAAAAAAGTTAAATTTCTAATGCATTGCGTACTCACATACCTCTCGTGTTAAGCTTTCCATCATTATCTTAGTGAGTCCATAATGGTATATTCTTATGTAAGCAAAGAAAAATAGATAAAGTCATGATCATTCTTGGCCTGTCCATAAATGCCACAATGATAATTCTTGGCCTGCCCATAAATGCCACAATAAGGTTAGAAAGCTAAACATTGTTTTAATCAATTCATTGCACCCTAGGGCGCCAGAAAAATAAATAAGCGCTAATGTCCCATAAAATGCGTGCTTACACACCACTCCTGTACTGAGCTTTTCAACGGAAATTGGATAAGTAGTGTTAATTATGAATCTATCTCTGTCTAATCTTTGACGCCTAACTCCTCATTGGGTAGGGGTTTGACCATGGCTTCTTAGCCTTTAGGGTCTCACCCTTAACAGACCACTGGCAGATGGCAGCCCTAGGGTAGTGTTCTTACCAACTAGTTCTCCCTAATATGTCTAATTAATACTTCTGCCTAATGTTGCAACCTATACTTCTGTTTAATGCTCTCACTTAAAGCTCCTACCTAATATTTCTCCCTAAAGTTTCTGTCTAACGTCCCTGCATACTATTTCTATCTATTGCTCCTTTCATTTTGCCGAGACGCAAGGCTATCGCATAGCGCTCACCGCAGGGAAATCTAAAGTTGCGAAGAATCAGTTGTGTGAATTAAGTGTTGTTAAGTGTTATTTGGGACAAGGAGAGACTGTATGTTTGCGGACTGAGTACAAGAAATCCATGTGTGGGTGAGGAAGAAATAAAAAAAAAAAACTGCCTTGGCTAGAGGGTTGCAACTTGACAAGCACTTAGTGCTCTCTCACTACGCAGCCATCACTAACCCTTCCAACATCCATGCGGGTTGTACTGGCAATATGCCTTGTCTCCCTGGTCGGTGGCTGCCTACCAACTACTACCAATTGGCACTAATGTTAACCCTGCACATGAATACCACAATCAGCTTAAATAATTCAGAGAGCGCTAAGTTCTCTGATGCAATTCATACTTCCGTACCACTCTTTGTGTTGAGCTTTCCAGCATCATCTTGATGAGTTCATAGCCAGGTTAGATAACTCAGAAAGCTCTCAATTTTCTCATACGGTGTGTACTTACCTACCACCACTCTTGTGCTGTCAAGTTCATAATTTGCCCTCTGCCAGTCCGCCTCATCAACCTTCCACCCTCTCCTCCAAATAATGGATATTCCTAAGCAAATCATACTGGATATTTTAACATGACATAATTACCCAAATGCCGTTATAAGGAATTTCATTGCATTTACTATGGAATTTTTCTATTTTGATAGTCAGAATTGGCGCCTTCACAATAATACTTTGACAAGAAAGTGGTAAATATGTCATACACCCTACAAATCGTCATCCCCTGTGTCTGTCAGTTTTTTGAAATGCGATAGCTCGACCATGATTTTCAACGTTGTGTTAGCTTGACCAAAGTGTGTGATAGCGGAACCGTAGTGGAAATAATCGTTCAGTGACCTATAGCCAGCAGCATCTTAGATGGTACATAAAAACATGGATAATTGTAACCGATATTGTTGATGTCTTACTGGATCATATGGCTTTAATTCGGACTATTGACTACCTAGTTAATACAGACCATCCACCACAAATTAAAACAACAAATCGAAAATCAGAAGGACCATCTTCGAGTATTCACGATAATCCTAAAACCATACACCATATGTGAGGACTAGATCCTGGAGTTAATGATTGATGTTGCCAGGCGGATGACTGACAGCTGCTGTGTTATTGACAGAAAAATGGTTGCGTTTACAATGGAAGAGACATACGAAACAAACCTTGATCAACTTTTTTTTTTAGTTATTCACAAGACAGTAAACTCAATTCTTTGTTGTGAGAACAACAAGATTTTCTTATTATATGTGTTCGAACTATTTCCTCAGTCTTCATTATGGAATTACCTCTAACTTTCAGAATGTAAGATTCAAATGGATTTACCAGCGCCAATGGGAAACAATCAGGATTCATGTGATACAAATATATTGCAGGAGATATAATATTCCACAAGATTATCTACTTTTCATGATGGAGAGAGAGAGAGGAATCGGATGTGGTTCACGTGATGTCGGTGACACATACCGTCAAGGGAATTTCGACCTTACTGGCAGTGGTGGTGAATCATATAAAGCTACAGACGGACCGACACTTTGCTATCAGTTGTAATCGTGTTCTTGGAGTGACTGTCAACTAACGGTGTTGGGAGAGCTCGTCATAGTGGGAGGTAAGTGTTAAATATCAAGTTAGATTTAAAGTGTTATACTTTGAGCCATGTGCGGGCAAGGACTACACGGGTACCATATATACTTCTGTGTTCTTCTTCCCATAAGATGTAGTCTCTTTTATGTCGATTCTCTTCCTTTGTACTTACACCATGATTAAAGGGCAGGGAGATGAATTTTATGGCTAAGGAGTTTATAGACTCCAGGAGTATTAGTTTAGTATAAAATATGGCATTGGTTATTTTTTTTTTTTATACCTACACCCGTGCATGTGACGAAACCCTAGAATAAAGGGGCTGACATGAAAATGGCGCCTTAGAGGACAAGAGTACTGGATAACCACGCCAGCGGCTTCCTGTAGTACAAAGGACACTTACGTAACATGTAAACGGCGCCCCACATGACAGATGACACTGGCATAACAGGCCAGCGGCACCCTACAGAAAAAAAAAAGGGTTACTTGTTACATACCCGAACTTTTAGAATAATTCCCTACCTTCCCATCAACCTTATCCGTAATTTTACAGTCAAAAACAGCAATTTAGGTCGATCGTTACCCCCAACTGAACCCATAGACTTTATCACAACCTCAGTATTACACATCAACCACAACCGCCCTCACAAAGTTATTACAAAGATGTTAAGATAGAAGTTCAGACAGCTGCTAACCTAAAATTAACCTCAAAACTCGCAAGCAATGCCAACCTTCCCCATCAATTTCATCCTTAACCCTGCCCTCAACCTAAACAGTTGCTACCAGCCCCGTAGAGGACATTCGCCTCACCGGAAAGCAGCAACCCACACGACAGTTCTAGTTGAGAGTAATCCAATCAACTTCCTCACCCACAGTGTTATACATGAATCTCTTCCACACTAATATGATGTAAAGAAGATGCAGAGAAAGATTAAAGAACTGCTTATTCTAATAAAACTTAATTGCTTATCCTAGTTAACTGCTTATCCTAATAAAACGTAATTGCTTATCCAAGTAAACTTTTTTAGTCATGTACACCACCCAAAAATCATCCCAATAACCTGACCCTTAATTTTGCCTTCAGTAATTGCTACTGGTCCCCCAGAGGACAGTTTCCTCACAGGACAGCAGCACTCAAGATAATGCTAAAAAGTGGCAGTGTTATGGGTTGGGTTGTATGTGAGTCTGAAGGTTTAGTTAAGGTTAAGAATGATATGGATTGCAGATTTCCAACATTGCCATGTGGGGTGCTACTGTTATGTGAAGCCACTGTCCTCTGAGACGCCGGTAACACCGGCTCTGTATCTTCTCCTCTGTGATAGCTTGCTCAGGTTGATGCTTAGCATTATGGTTTATGTTCTGCTTAAGTATGAAGTTTCGGTTAGGGTGAAGATTGGCCTGAATTGCTTGTTTTCAAACACTGTCCTTTGGAACATTGCTGTCCTGTGAGATGACTACTCTGTGGCACCAGTAGCAATAGTTGAGGTTAACAAAGGTGAAAAGGCTTGCTTAAGTTTAAAGGTTATGTTGGTGTGAGAAGCTGTCTGAACCTCTGTCTGTGCCTTCTACCCCTTGTTGTAACTTGGTGAGGTTGATGTATATGTGGGTGAGGTTCAGAGTGTAGTTGTGCATTTAGGATGAAGAAAGGCCAGGATTGCTGTGTACTGACTGTCTTGTGGAGCATCACTGTCCTGTTAGGTGATTGTCCTCCGGAGCATTAGTAGCTGTTGCTAAGTTTGAGAGTGAGATTTAGGGTGATGTTATGGGTTAAGTTATGAGTGAGATTACAGGTCATGTCCAGGTGAGCAGTTGTCTGGTCTTCCTTCTCAAAATGATTGTGGTACCTTGGTAAGGTTGAGAGTGAGGTTGACGTATATCATTGTGGATGAGGGTTAGGGTAGGGTTTTGCATGAGTGTGAAGATTGGTCTGAACTGCTGTTTAACACTGTCCTGTGAGGTGCCACTGTCCTTTGGGGCACTGGCAGCAGGGTTGATAGAAATGTTTTGTTGAAAGTATTACAAACTTATGGTGTAGAAGGAAAACTGCTAGAAGCAGTGTGGAGCTTTTCTTAAGAGTAAGGCATGTTTGCTAGTAGGTGAAGGGGAGGGCGAGTAGTTCTAGGTGAACTTGGATTTGCAGCAGGGGTGTTTAATGTTACCATGGCTTTTCAATCTGTGTGTGGATGGGATGGTGAGGGAAGTTTGTGAGGGTTATGGGGAGAGGTGTGGGTCTGTAGTCTGGCAAGGTTGGGGATGCTTGGGTGGCAAGTCAGTTTTTGTTTGTTGATGACAAGGCATTGAAGGAGGATTTGAGTTAAGAAATGCAGAAATTGGTTAATGAGTTTAGGAGATTGTGTGAAAGGAGGATGTTTAGAGTAAATGTGAATAAGAGGAAGGTTATAGGGGTTAGCATTGGAGAAAGACAGGTTAGGTGGGAGCATGTTTAAATGGAGAAAACTTTGAGGAAGTGAAGTGTTTTAGTGAATGGAGCCATGGAAGCTGAAATAAGTCATATGGTGGATGAGAGGCTGAAGATTCTGGAAGCATTGAGGAATATGTGGAAAGATAGGTCACTATCTGTTCGGGCAAAGATGGGCATGTTGGAGGTATAGTTGTCCCGATGGTATTATATAGATGCAAGGCTTGGGCTATAGATCAGAATGTATGAAAGACAATGAATTTGTTGGAAATGAAATGTTTGAGGACAATATGTGACAGGAGAGTTGATTGAGAAAGAAATGATAAAATAAGAGAGATGGTAACAAGAAAAGTATGGTTGAGAGAGCTGAAGAAGGTATACTGAAATGGTTTGGACATATGGAGAAAGTGAGTGACAAAAGGTTGATAAAGAGGATATGTGAGTCAGAAATGGAGGGGACAAGAAGGAGATGAACAAGTTCTAGATTGAAGCATGGTATGGAAAAGGTTTTGAGTGCTCAAAGCCTGAACATACAGGAGGGTGTAAGGTGTGCATGGCTTACGATGAATTGGAACAATGTGGCATTCAGGGGATAATGTGCTGTCATTGCACTGAACCAGGGCATATTAAACAGGCTTGGTTGCGGATAGGGGACTGTGGTTTTGATGCATTATGCAAGACATCTAGAAAATGGATATGAGGGTATTAGACCCACTCCATAGTATTACCTCTTTAACGTAGGATATGCCAGTTGCATTAGGAACAAACGCACACAAATTTTCATCCAATTCAGAGACCTCAGCATCCACAAAGTCTTCATCCAAGAATTCAGAGTAACACCTAGATCTATCCTCCTACTTTTCTATGACTAGACAATTGTAAGAAATAACAGACAAGGACAGAAAGGCGAACTCATAACACTCCTCCACCAAACCATACCTTTCTCCAGCACCACTGATACCACAAAACAGCTCTCAGACAATGACAACACCTTAGAAATACAATCCATGAAAATATAACGTCTCAGTTCCAACTCAACATAGCTAACATCTTCATACATCCTCCTCTACATACCCTTCCCCACCAGGTACACTCCCCAACAGCAGAACCTCATCAGCATGCTCTACACCTACCCTGTTGATTTCATTGCCCACTATTTCACTTGGCTCAGTACGCACCCATGATCCCTACGGTGAACTACTCATAAACTTACTGTTACCTCTCAGTATACTCAACCTATGCAACTAACCAACAAAACTCCCATCCTACCACCAACAGCAGCTTACCTCACCAGATATCACATTTTGGTCTCCATCACTGCACACTAAAACCAACTGGAGCATTTTACACCACATGAACTATCTCTTGACCACTTGCCCATTCTGATAACACTCCACCATACCCAGACAATCAACACACCCTCTGAAAATCTTACACAGATTACTGGAAAGCAGATAGGCCATCCTATATACAAAACATGAAAACAAAGCACTAAAGCTTCAAAGCTTCAGCCAGTATAGATGATTTCTCATCCCTGATTGTGGTCTCAGCATCTCCAACCAATACAGCAAAAAGCAAATACCACAAGAGCACAGAAAGAGATATAACACA
>JAYMFT010123077.1:0-13210 GCA_038088735.1 Panulirus argus | reverse complement strand
CATACGTTCCATATGTCCAAACCATTTCAACACACCCTCTTCTGCTCTCTCAACCACACTCTTTTTATTACCACACAGGCATCTGGTCTCCCTAATAATTCTCCCAAGATGAAACCTCCGGTGACATGTCAGGAACGATGTCGACTCTCGAGTCCTTCGCACACTCATGATCCAGTGTGTGCGTGTGTGTGCGTGCGTGTTTGTACAAATATAAACAGAAACAGTTCTAAAATGGCATTTAGCATCATAGCACACCCAGCATGATATGAGACTATTTTGTATAGAACAACAATTCAAAGTAAAATCAAATGATACAGATCTCTGCATCAGCATTTCAATATTTCTCCACAGTCATGACTGGTAGTATTTGCTTTACAAACACCGACTTATTTACTTCAGCAATCTTTACTTACTGTCATAAATTCCAAAATATTGCATCTCCTGAGTAGTTATAGCTATTATCTATGGCTCCCCATCCATCATAATTCCCAACAGTGGCACTCAAGGAAGTTTGTTCTCATTGGTCTGAGTTGTTATGACAAAGAGTAGGCGCAGCCCTTCACTCACAACAGCCCGGGACCGTACCAACGACACTAGTCATTCTTTCCCACCAGTGTCAGTGTTGGATGATGTGTTAACACTTATCACATTCTTTTTCATTGCCTAATTGCTGGATTTGATGAACTACATACGGTTTGTGTAGTAAAAGACACAAAAGCTCATTAAATCTGACATTTCGACAGCAAAGATACGATAATGAGGAAATATTACAGTGTCAGATTTTGTGCTTTTTTATTGTTTAATTACTGTCTTTATCAAGCAATATATATATGGCTAATGTAGCAAGAAACTGAAGTTCATTAACTCTGACATATTTCAGTATCAGTATATCGATGTCAGATTTGGCGCAGTATAGATAATGCCATACGGACAGATGGCTATAGCAACCATAAACTTCCCGTTGACAACACAGCTTTTCTAGAGACATTATCTTTCGTATTAACCACAAAGAATAGTCTTTTCGTCTTAGAATTTTGAACTTTTTACAATGCCAAAGGTGTAGATTTTTCTTCTGTGGCATTAACACAGAATATGTCCTGGTACTAAATAACTGTCTCTAAAGAAATTAAAGATATTCAGTCATCTAATTAAAGCCCAGCAAACTAAATAGCTCCCAAACGATAGCATTATAATTCCAGCATGGTCGCTCCTGCCTTCTTCGTTCGTGAATATTCTTGTGTGATTCATAAGGATGTGTTGCCTAACAACGCTCCTTACTTATCATATTTGTCATAATCTAAGTTTCGTTTATTCCAGTAGCTCCCTGTTAAGAAAACAATATATATAAATGAGATGAATATGTTGCTTATTTGAGGAAGAGGAATTATAGGGGATGACATACGTACGTCGTATGGCCACGACACTCGGGGAAATAATTACATTTACCCTTATGTTATACTGAAAGTAATGGTATAATAAAGGTACAGAGAGGAGATTCCATGCTGAGTCCAGTCTCTCTCTGATGCATCAGTATACTGTCACACACAAAAATAGCATGCCATTTCTATTTCCAGTCCGATTCATGTTATTAACAGAAACTCGTCAGTGTGTCATGGAAATGAAATCATTTGGTATGAATATTACCACTAGAAATGTAAAATGTTTTCCATTTATTGTTTCGAGAGATTATGGTTGACTAGTTCCTATATTTTGGATGAGAAGCATCTGTACAATTTAAAGCTTTACTCATGACTTTTTCATGATATATGGTGGTCTGTACGGCATTAGACTGGCGATATTAAGTTTGCTATTAGGAATTTCAGTGTTCGGTAAAATAGACAAATATGCCGAGGAAGAAGAATGCTATACTTTTTTTCTTATGTTGAAGGCTCCAGTCACGGACAAAAGTCCAAATGAAGGCCGGGCCTCAGTTGAGATATAGAAAGAATTAAGAAACGGAAAAAAAGGCATGGGAAGGTATCTACGAATTTTGTATAAACGGGGCAACTTCAGAAGAGAAGTTCGGACATCTAAACAGGAGACCCAGTTTCTTAGAGGCAAACTTAGCTATTCCCATACTAATTAAAATTACATATACAACAGCAAATATCCTTAATCACTAGCGCGCCATAACCACTGAAATCCGACAAGCCTTTATTCTTAAAGATTATTTTAAAACTAAACCAGAATGAAATACAACTTATATTGTTTACTATGCAACCATTTGCTTACGTCTTATGAATGACGAGAAACGAATGTTAGAGTATTTCAATGCTGTTCGATATTTTGGTTAACAGATTTTGTGATGATGATTATTTGAGGTTTCCAGGATAGAATGGAAGGTAAGTTACTGCCTAGCATTCTTATGTTATTAATGCAGAAATGAAGTGTGTGATTTTGAAGTATAATTCTAAATCATACAAGTATTACAAGACTGGTCTGTTATGATGTAATACTGCATGTGTTAGTGACCATAGTCAGCATATCAGTGTACAGTAATCCTCATGATGGTGACATCAAGGTAACTTGAAGTAGTACGGAAATATTGCTGAAATTATATAGTAATGATTATACCTTAACCATACAGTCATTGTACCATAAAGCTTATGTTGATGGCACCCACTTTTTATGGCAATATGTTGGTGGCTTTGCTTTTTATGGCAATATGTTGGTGGCCTTGCTATTATAGCGATATGTTGGTGGCCTTGCTTATCATGGCGATATCTTGGTAACCTTGTTTATTACGGTGATATGTTGGTGGCCTTGCTTATTATGGCGATATGTTGGTGGTCTCGCTTATTATGGCGATATGTTGGTGGTTTTCCTTATTATGGAGATAAGTTAGTGGTTTTATTTATTATGGCGATATATTGGTAACTTTGCGTCTTACAAAGATATGTTGATCGCCTTGCTTATTATGGCGATATGTTGGTGGCCTTGCTTTTTATGGTGATATATTGGTGGACTTGCTTATTATGGTGACATGTTAGTGGCCTTGCTTATTACGGTGATATGTTGGTGGCTTTGATTATTATGACGACATGTTGGTGGCCATGCTTATTATGGCTATATGTTGGTAGCACTTACTTATGATGGCGATATGTTGGTGGCCTAGCTTATTATGGCGATATGTTGGTGGCCTTGCTTATTATGGCGATATGTTGGTGGTCTTGCTTATCATGGCGATATGTTGGTGGCCTTGCTTATTATGAAGATATGTTGGTGGCCATGCTTATTATGGAGATATGTTGGTGGCCTTGCTTATCACAACGATATGTTGGTGGCCCTGCTTTTTATGAAGATATGTTGTTGGCTTTGCTTGTTATGGCGATATGTTGGTGGTCTTGCTTGTTATGAAGATATGTTGGTGGCTTTGCTTATTATGGCCATATGTTGGTGGCCTTGCTTATTATGACGATATGTTGGTGGCATTTCTTATTATGGCGACATATTAGTAGCATTTGCTTATTATGGCGATAAGTTGGTGGCCTTGCTTATCATGGCGATATGATGGCAACCTTACTTGTTATGACGTTATGTTGGTGGCCTTGCTTAATATGGCGATATGTTATTGGTTTTACTTATTATGGCGATTCGTTAGTAGCCTTGCTTATTATAAAGATATGTTGATCGCCTTGCTTATTATGGCGATATGTTGGTGGCCTTGCTTATTACGGTGATATGTTGGTGGCTTTGATTATTATGACGATATGTTGGTGGCCATTCTTATTAGGGCGATATGTTGGTGGTCTTGCTGATTATGGCAATATGTTAGTGGCCTTGCTTATCATGGCAATATGATGGCGACTTTGCTTATTATGACGATATGTTGGTGGTCTTCCTTATTATGGTGATATGTTGGTGGTTTTGCTTACTACGGTGATATGTTGGTGGTCTTGCTTGTTATGGAGAAATGTTGGTGGCCTTGCGTAATATAGCAAAATGTTGGTGTCCTTGCTTATTATGGCGAGATGGTGGTGGCCTTGCTTATTATTGCGATATCTTGGTGGCCTTGCTTATTACGGTGATATGTTGGTCCTTGCTTATTATTGCGATATGTTGGTGGTCTTTCTTATTATGAAGATGTGTTGGTGGCCTTGCTTATCATTGCTATATGTTGGTGGCCTTATATCTTATGGTGATGTCTTGGTGGCCTTGCTAATTATGGAGATATGTTGGTGGCCTTGCTTATTAGGGCTATTTGTTGGTGGCCTTACCTCGTGTGACAATATGTTGGTGGCCTTGCTTATTATGGCGATACGTTAGTGGCCTTCTAATTATGGCGATATGTTGGTGGCCTTGCTTATTATGGCGATACGTTAGTGGCCTTTCTAATTATGGCGATATGTTGGTGGCTTTGCTTATTATGGCGATATGTTGGTGGCTTTACTATTATGACGATATGATGGTAACCCCGCTTATTATGAAGATATGTTGGTGACCTTGCTTATTATGATGATATGCTGGTAGCTTTGCTTATTGTGAAGATATGTTGGTGGTCTTGCTTTTTGTGGTTATATGTTGGTATCTTTGTTTATTATAAAAATATGTTGATCGCCTTACATATTATGGCAATATGTTGGTAGCATTGCTTATGATGATGATATGTTGGTGGTCTTGCTTATTATGGCGATATGTTGGTAGTATTTGCATATTATGGCGATATGTTGGTGGTCTTGCTTATTATGGCGATATGATGGCGACCTTGCTTATTTTGACGTTATGCTGGTGGCCTTGCTTATTATGGCGATATGCTAGTGGTTTTACTTATTATGGCGATACGTTGGCAGCCTTGCTTATTGTAAAGATATGCTGATCGCCTTGCTTATAATGGCGATATGTTGGTGGCTTTGTATTTTACGGTGATATGTTGGTGGCTTTGATTATTATGACGAAATGTTTGTGGTCATGCTTATTATGACGATATGTTGGTAGCATTTGCTTATGATGGCGAAATGTTGGTGGCCTTGCTTATTATGGCGATATCTTGGTGGTGTTGCTTTTCATGGCAAATTGTTAATGGCTTTACTTATCATGTCGATATATTGGGGGTTTTGCTGATTACGGCGATATGTTTGGTGGCCTTGCTTATCATGGTGATATGATGGCGACTTTGCTTGTTATGGCGAAATGTTGGTGGCCTTGCGTAATATAGCAAGATGTTGGTGTCCTTGCTTAAAATGGCGAAATGCTAGTGGCCTTGCTTATCATTGCGATATCTTGGTGGACTTTCTTATTACGTTGATGTTTTGGTGGCCTTGCTTATTATTGCGATATGTTGGTGGTCTTCCTTATTATGAAGATATTTTGGCGGTCTTGCTTAATATGGCTATATGTTGATGGCCTTATATCTTATGGTGATATCTTGGTGGTCTTGCAAATTATGGAGATATGTTGGTGGCCTTGCTTCTTATGGCTATATGTTGGTGGCCTTGCCTAGTGTGACAAAACGTTGGTGGCCTTGCTTATTATGGTGATATGTTGGTGGCCTTGCTTATCATAGCGATATGTTGGTGGCCTTCCTTATCAGGGCGATATGTTGGTGGCCTTGCTGATTATGTCGATATTTTGGTGGCCTTACTATTATGACGATATGTGGTAGCATTGCTTATTATGAAGAAATGTTGGTGAACTTGCTTATTATGACGATATGTTGGTAGCTTTGCTTATTGTGAAGATATGTTGGTGGCCTTGCTTTTTATGGTGATATGTTGGTATCCTTTTTTATTATATAAATATGTTGATTGCCTTACATAATATAGCAATATGTTGGTAGCATTGCTTATGATGATGATATGTTGATGACCTTGCTTATTATAGCGATATGTTGGTTGCATTTGCTTATTATGGCGATATGTTAGTGGCCTTGCTTATTATTGCGATTTGATGGCGACCTTGCTTATTATGAAGTTATGTTGGTGGCCTTGCTTATTATGGCGATATGTTAGTAGTTTTACTTATTATGGCGATACGTTGGTAACCTTGCTTATTATAAAGATGAATTGACCGCCTTGCTTATTATGGCGATATGTTGGTGGCCTTGTTTTTATGGTAATATACTGGTGGCCTTGCTTATTATGGTGATATGTTAGTGGCCTTGCTTATTACGGTGATATGTTGGTGGCTTTGATTAATTTGAAGATATGTTGGAGGCCATGCTTATCATGGCGATTTGTTGGTAGCATTTGCTTATGATGGCAAAATGTTGGTGGTCTTGCTGATTATTGCAATATGTTGGTGGCCTTGCTTATCATGGCGATATGATGTCGATTTTGCTTATTATGACGATATGTTAGTGGTCTTCCTTAACATGGCGATATGTTGGTGGCTTTGCTTATCATTGCGAAATGTTGGTGGCCTTGCTTATTATTGCGATATCTTGGTGACCTTGCTTATTACGGTGATATGTTGGTGGCCTTGCTTATTATGGCGATATGTTTGTGGCCTTTCTTATTATAAAAACATGTTGGCGGTCTTGCTTATTATGGCTATATGTTAGTGGCCATATATTTTACGGCGATATCTTGTTGGCTTCGCTAATTATGGAGATATGTTGGTGGCATTTCCTAGTGTGACAATATGTTGGTGGCCTTGCATATAATGGCGATATGTTAGTGGCCTTGCTTATTATGGCGATATGTCGGTGGCCTTACTATTATGACTATATGTTGGTAGCCTTGCTTATTATGAAGATAAGTTGGTGACCTTGCTCATTATGACGATATGTTGGTAGCCTTGCTTATTGTTAAGATATGTTGATGGCCTTGCTTATCATTGTGATATGTTGGTATCATTGATTATTATATAGATATGTTGATCGCCTTAAATATTATGGTAATATGTTGGTAGAATTGCTTATGATGATGATATGTTGGTGGCCTTGCTTATTATGGCGATATGTTGGTAGCATTTGCTTATTATGGCGATATGTTGGTGGCCTTTCTTATTATGGTGATATGTTAGTGGTCATACTTATTATGGCGATATGTTAATAGCCTTGCTAACTAACTATAATGATATGTTGATCGTCTTGCTTATTATGGCGATATGTTGGTGGCCTTGCTTTTCGTGGTGATATATTGCTGGCCTTGCTTATCATGGTGATATGTTAGTGGCCTTGCTTATTACGGTGATATGTTGGCGGCTTTGATTATTATGACGATATGTTGATGGCCATGCTTATTATGGCTATATGTTGGTAGCTTTTGCTTATGATGGCGATATGTTGGTGGACTTGCTTATTATGGCGATATTTTGGTGGCATTGCTTATTGAGGCGAAGTCTTGGTGGCCTTGCTTAATATTGCAATATGTTAGTGGTTTTACTTATTATGGCACTATGTTGGTGGTCTTCCTTATTATTGCGATATGATGGCGACTTTGCTTATTATGACGATATTTTGGTGGCCTTGCTTGTTATGGCAATATGTTGGTGGCCTCGCTCATTATGGCGATATGTTGGTGGCCTTGCTTATCATGGCGATGTTTGTGGCTTTGCTTATTATGGCGATATGTTGGTGACTTTGCTTATTATGGCGATATTTTGGTGGCCTTGCTTATTATTGCGGAATGTTGGTGGCCTTGCTTATTTTGGCAATATGTTAGTGGATTTGCTTATCATGGCAATGTATTGGTGGTCTTGCTTAATATGGAGATATGTTGGTGGTCTTGCTTATCATGGGGATATTTTGGTGGCCATTCTCATTATAGCGATATGTTGGTGGCCTTGCATATTATGGCGATATATTGGTGGCCTTGCTTATTATGGCGATATGTTGGTGGCTTTGCTTTCTCTGGCGATATGTTGGTGGTCTTGCTCATTATGGCGATATGTTGGTGGCTTTGCTAATTATGGCGATATTATGGTGTCTTTGCTTATTATGGCGAAATGTTGGTGGCCTTGATTTTTGTGGCAATATGTTGGTGGCTTTACATATTATGACGATTTGTTGGTGGCCTTGTTTATTAAGGCCAAATGTTGGTAGGCTTGCCTATCATGGCGATTTGTTGGTTTCCTTGCTTATTTTGACAATATGTTGGTGGCTTTGCTTATCATGGCAATGTGTTAGTGGTTTTACTTATGGCAATTTGTTGGTGGCTTTGTATATTATGGCTATCTGTTGGTGGTCTAGCTTATTATGGCTGTATGTTGGTGGCCTTGCTTATTGTGACAATATGTTCGTTTCCTTGCTTATTATGACGATATGTTGGTGGCTTTGCTTATCATGGCAATATGTCAGTGGCTTTACTTATCATGGCGATATGTTGGTGGTCTTGCTGATCATGTCGATGGCCTTGCTTATTATGGCGATATGTTGGTGGCCTTGCTTATTATGACAATTTGTTGATGGCCTTGCTTATTACGGCGATATGTTGGTGGTCTAGCTTATCATGGCGGTATGTTGGTGGCCTTGCTTATTAGGACGATATTTTGGTGGCCTTGCTTGTATTGGCGATATGTTGGTGGTTTTGCTTATCATGGCGATATGTTGGTGGCCTTGCTTATTATAACTAAAAGTGTTTGGTGGCCTTGCTTATTACTGCGATATATAATGATGCTGTTGGTTACCTTGACGAGGTTTTCATTGTACGGTGATACTTGTGTTGGTGACTTTGTTGTGTTTGTCATCAAGCAGTAATGTTGGTTCTGGTGTCTTTACCTAGCCAGATGTTATTCAGTAACGTTATTTTGGTGATCCTTACGAACCTGTAACTCTGCCACAGTGATGTAGTCTGTTGATACTGGAGAGTGTGTGATAGTGGTGTGTGCTGTTGGTGCTGTACAGTGTATGGTAGTAATATGTACTGCCGGTACTGTACAGTGTGTGGTAACGGTGTGTACTGTTGACACTGCAGTGCGCGATATTGGTGTGTACTCTTGGCATTGAACAGTGTGCGGTAGAGGTGTGTACTGTGGACACTGGACAGTGTGTGGTAGTGTCCAGTAGTCTGGACACTTGACAGTGTGTGATACAGATAGGCAACTCTAGCACTATTCATGCACCGCTGTCACTGTGGACAAAATGAACGTCTAGCCTGCAGTGATTAACCAGCAAATGCTCTATGTATTGGGCTGTTCGACTGAATACTGATGAACTCATGAATATCAGATTCGAGACATATGTGTAACTGATGTATCTTCTCTCCACTAAAGACATGTTTGGATTTCCTAGGAAGTCAGCTTATTCACGTCACATAGTTCTACTACACAAAGCGTATTGTGGACCTTGAGGAAAAAAAAAGAGTGCCAAATAGGCTAGGCTTCATAGTCACAACCTAGATAGAACAAGGCTATTATTCGATTTTTTGTGTCTCTAATACATCGATATTTTTGTTTTCTTTAGCTGACATGCGATGGTGGACTTAATTTGCTTCAACAGACGTGCAATACTGACCTTTTGTTCACTTAGAGGACGGGTGATGCTCGCTTTTACATGCCTCAGGACACGCGATGTTCACTCCTGCAAACACGCGAAGTTTTTCTTCACTCAGCTCAACAGACAGTATGTCTTCTGTTTGCTTTGCGAAGGTGTTTATTTGCATTTCTTGGGAACTATTTCCATCCACATGACAACAAATCTTCCCTTTTCTGCGTCTTTTCACACATTCACATATCTAAGATGATGTTGCATGTTTTCTTCAGTTACCTTTTTATATTTAGCTTAGGATTTCCGTTATGAATTCATCTATACGAAACCTAGTACTTCATGCAAGGGTGGTGATATGATGGCCATTATTTACTCCCACCTTTTCAAAATCTTTCCAAAAAATCTCAGATTTATATCGATAGTTAGTACCACTTTTGGGATATATTGCCTGTGGCTAACTGATAAACAGCTTGATGAAGAAAATTTTCAAACGACTCAGCAAATTTCCGTCCCTCTCGCTCTCCTTTTTAGGTTGATTATTAGGATCATGGATTATCAAGATGTACTACTTTACAAGCTCTCTGCTTTACCTTTTCTGCCACTATTTTAGATTACATGTCACCGGATCTCCTAGTTATTAAGGGTCTGTATACCATTCCGAAACTATTGGTTTCATATTCCATATCTTCCTTATCACACATTTACATTTATATAGAGGCCAGCATCTTATATGGAAATCAATTTTGCTGGTATGGTTTTCCGAGATCGTAATCGTGCATGCAGGCAATGGGCCAGGATGCCCAGTTCCCGGGTAAATAAGACTTAATACTCCAATATGAGTCTTAAGATCTCAGGAAGCATTCAATTCGTTCTTTCAAGCTCCATTTGTCTTCAGAGGTTGTCCTGTGTATATAAGAACACCGCTTCCTTATGAAGTCATGTCCTCACCCCTAATATCCCACCATGGGATTTCTATGTAATGCTAGAAAGCCTTTTCCATGACTTTGATACTACAATTATGTCCTGATGTCCGACATTAGCGTGTGCAGTCATTTCAAAACCTTTTCTCTGAATGCTTATAGCGCTCGCATGGAATATCATTTTAATTCTTTAAATTCATTTTCCTCTCATTATGCTACTTAATCTATTTTCTTCCTCTAATGGTTTGCTTGGAGATGATCTCTCTGTGACAAGGGATTCCAACTCACTGGCAGAATCGAATCTGATACGATCCTTTTGTAGCCTACTATATGTATTCTGACCTGCCAGGAAGTTCTCTCATCCATCTTTTTAGGCTGTCATATGGAACTGTGCGTAGGTGGGCAGCACCGGTAATCATAAGGACGTACAGTACATTTCAATCGAGCTTTTTACAATGCGCAGTTCCCTTTAGTAAACTATGAAAATTCCAAATCACTTTTTCTTTTAACTGCATTATAGATACATATGATTCAGTTGATGGCAATTTTGTGTTCTCTTGAGATATTTCAGATTTATTAGTTTCGTGTTGTCTTTCTCGAGTACTGCATTAATTCTTACACATCTGTTCTTCAGATATACAATTGTCGGCAGTGTGGTAGAATAAACATAAACTACAGATAATGCGCTCTAATCAGGGTACTTCGCAGACTAACATCCCTTTTATGATAAATGTATCACTTTACATCTATATATACTTTTCTTTTTATCATTTTTGTGTTCTGGTTCTTTTCTGATGGAGTCGCCTACCATATCTGTAACAAGAGCATCTGATGATCTCCAGTGCCGTAGAAGTGATTGTAAGTCTTGACATTGTTATTAATGGCTTGTATATTCTTAACCCTAATTAAGTGTTCCTTGCCATCATAAGGTTAATGCTATTTCCGTAATGTGTCCTTTATTCTTCGCCACCCTTTTCACAAGGTTGATGGTTATATGATTTCTGATCTTTAGTAAACCAAACGTTTTTTATTGCATCCGTCAATATCTCCCTAAATTCGTTAACCAATTTGAAAACTCTGGCGCTTACCTGACCTCGAATTGGTGAGACTACCTCCCTCATCATGCCTTGACACGATTCATAGAAAATGCATACTAAAACCGTAAATCCTAAATGTAGGTAGGAAAAGTCCTCGATATATTCCAACCTAGAAATAGAAAGGCAAGGGAAGCGCGGAGCCAGAGTCATTTTGTTTAGTAGTCGTACTCAGGTCAAATATTAGATGGTGTGAGTTACAGGGCGAAGTTGGAATACTGCGCCTCCATCCTGGGGATGAGAGAGAGAGAGAGAGAGAGAGTGTGTGTGTGTGTGTGTGTGTGTGTAAGGAGTACACGAGAAATTTGTCATACTTCTTGTCGAGGGAAAAAAATAATAAATACCCACAATTTACTGTCTAGATAATGGCATTATTTTTTTTTCTTGCTTCTTTACTTTGTTCTTTTGTGATTTATCGTGACTGTCGGAACGCACGGAGGCAGAATTTCTAAAACTCTTGACGCGGCAAAGGCTCCGAGTTGGGTTGTTTGCGAGACTGGGAATCGCCCTCCTCGTAGTTCTTTTCACAAAGTTTACTCTCTTTTCGCCTTTCCCACATGGCGTTAATTTCAGTGGCAAAGAATACCCGAGAAACTATCAAATTAGGATAAAGTTTATGTTTAATTTACTGATCTGTTGATTAGATATTTTAAGCATTATCATAAACTTTGCCGGTGATGAAATTATAGTTTTAAGAAAACATTGTTTAAAAAAGGATATGACCTCTTAGTATGGTATTCTACTATTGTTTCATTAGATACATCGTCGAGAGCTATCGTCAAGGTGTTTTGTTTGAGAGAATTGCCAACAAACACAATTAGTAGACTTGCGCTCTGGCTCATTACTAACCATAAAGAGGCAATAGTCCCAGGTGAAATGGTATCACAAAATTACCTCCATTTGTTTTTCATTGCCTTTATTCATGCATTTGGCGGTCATCGACTTTCTGATAATACTTTTGATGTTTATGCGTCACTACGTGCGTTGTGTCATCTTGGCGTTTATGTGTCACTGCTCTGTCGTCTTATCCGGGTTTGTTGACCTTGATCGTTCTGCTGGTCTTTATGAGTCTTTTTTTTTTTTTCTGTCGTCTCTGCCGTCTCCTCCATTATTGCTACGAATCCAAAACTTCTTTTTACTGTTTCTGCTCACGTAGGCATTTTAGCAACGTTGTTGTCTTTCACTATTTTCTGTCACTCTTGATGATTATTTCTTTATCTACGTCTTGATGTAACAAGAAATGAAAATTTTCCCAGATAAATTTTTTCTCTTCTGGAAACAGCATTTTTTGAGGACTTTGTTTCCACCTAAATTTTCAAAGAACTTTGGGACTGAAACTATAATACTTTCAGCAACATATTACTGTAGGTGGTCGCGTGAATGAGCTGATTTCAGTAAAACGAGGAAAAAAAATTAGTTACCTATTCGCAAAGGGAATCTAACTCCACCCCAAATACTACTTATCTATGTTTTTTGCTTGTACTTTATGTATCACTAGAATTGTGACAATCCGACGAAAACGACGGAAGATCTTTTTCTAGAATTTATAATCTAATGTTTCTTAAATTCTGCAGCATTTTCACGTCAAAATCCTTGTTTTCCATTAATGGGAATTTGCGTTTTGATAAAGTACACAAATAGTATCTTCCTTCTATTTCTTGTTCTAGAAAATCTACGTTGTGATGAGCTTATGAAAAGGACTTTTCAGAGAGAGAGAAAAAAAAAACTATGTTCATGAGAAGCATTACTTAAAACAAAATTGTTGAAAAGAATATAGAAAGATGCAATCAAAGTCATTTTAGTACCTCAGGCAAATCTTTCAATATTCC
>JAYMFT010123066.1:0-13210 GCA_038088735.1 Panulirus argus | reverse complement strand
TATCGGCCTGAGCCAGGTACCCATTTTATCGACCAACCCCGAGCTGTGGATGAATAGCCGGGTTGACTGTGGACTAACTGCCGCATCCAGGATTCGAACGTATTCACTCGATCCTGGCCGGCCTGTGAATGCGTCACGGTCAGGAAAGCTATACCACTGAGTCCATAAATATTGCAGTGTTGGTTCAACTTTCCCTGGTCTTTAGATACTATGATTTTGGTATCTGCTCCCGCGAACTCTGTGTGTATGTGTGTGTGTGCCCCACCGCCATTGACTAGACTAGGTAATTATCATGAAGCCACTGCGTCACTTGATTACTCTGAGGCTGTTGGCATCTCATGGGTAGAGTCGTCGTAAAGTTATTAGAGTTTTAGCCTCGAAGAAGTTATTACCGTGACCGTATCATAAAGACAAAAAAGAAACAGAGGGTCACTATTAGCGGGGTATAAAGAAATGAGTGGGTTCCGGTTATTAGGTGGAATACCACAGGCTTGGTTTTAGAGCCACTTGATTCACAAAGTACGTATGTGATCTTAGCTAAGGACTTGAAAACAGCACATATAAATATGCCGGATGCAAACAATGGAATGCATTATCATCTCGGATGAATGGATATCTCAAAGCTTAGGATTATTTTAGGTTTATTTGTATGGAGTGAAGAATGGGTAATTGATTCACTGTAGGCAAATTCAAAATGTTAAGGTTAATTACATGGAAAAATAGGTACCATTCAGTGGAAACAGAAAAATTAGGACACTTAAGGAATATAGGAAAAAATAGAGCAGACAACGAAAGCCAACAATGTACCGAGTTTTGTAGGAAAGGTAATATGGTACTTGGTTTCATATTAGCGTTAGTAACAAGAGTGTAAAGGTAATATTACAACTTTACCAAGGGTAGCCATACGTCATTACAACTTCGGTTACCACACTACTGAATGGATGTGAATTCTCGGAGAGCATACAGAGAAGGATGATTGAATTTATTTATACCTAGCATAAGGTTGCTCCCACATGAAAACGGGAAGAAAAGTAGATATGTAGTCTCTCGAGAGACTTGTGTGTGAAGGGACGACATGATAAGGGTATACAAATGGAAAATGAAAAATAAGTGCGACTTAAAATACTTTGAATGTTAACCGTTGAAATAACTCGAAACTCTGAACACATGATTAAGAACTTTAAATAGGAAATAAAAAGGCAAACTGAAAACAGATATATAGATGAACGGAGAAAGATAGGTCAAAGGCGCAAACAGGTAGGGAATTATAAGGCGGTAGATTGATGCGTTACTAAAATTGTCTCTGTAAAGACTGTATTGGTGGACATTTTACAGGTTATTGTATTTTTAGGTTCTCTGAGTTGAACCTGTGCATTTTATTTAGGTGGTTGGGTAAACTTCACTGTTGTGTTCGTGGATGACAGCAGTCGTAGTTGGTGACCGTCATGCAGTATGTGCACCAGCAAGGAAAGCTGAGGAGCAATGGGTGGTGGGGAAGTTGCATAACAACATTATTACGAAACTGCCCACGTAAAATCCTTCTCCTGCTGGTCGTGTGTAAGCTGACTCCTCGCTGTGGTGTGTCAGTGTTAAATGGTGCTGGTATTAACAGTACTAATGATAATGCATTAAATATTCGGTGAAACATGTTAATAATAGTTTAACATCTTTAATTTCATATCTTCATTGTATGTTAGATCCAGTTTTGAGGGTAGGTCAGTAATTCCTGGTGGAAAATGAGTACTAAATGCGTTATGATAATGTATTTGTCGAATCATTTGAACCAAAATTCTAGTGAGTTGTGGGTCAATCTTCTCTGGAGCTGTAGTCTATTCAGGGTGACCTCTGTGGTCGGGGGGGGGGGGGGGGGTGGGTTGCATGAGATCATACTTGAGGCCAGACAGTTGTGTACCGACCGTTCAGCTCCCACTAAAGCTCCTGTTAACTTGCCACCTCACAGTTCACCCATATGAACTGTTTCTATATTACCACAGGGGAGTGGCAGAACACGGGGATCCAGTGACTAGGGTTACCCACTTGTCTCTCTGTTGCTGGTTGCCATTTTGTATGGTGAAACAATGTCATTTGGTTCTAATGTTTGGGTCTAAAAATAGCGAATATGCCATAAGGTTCCAGACTATTGGGTAGGATCCCATTTATATCTTGGATTCCATTGTTTGCCGTGTTGTCCCAGGATGTTCGAATTCTTGGCACAAGTTCCTGCATCATGGCTTGTGACACCTGTTCAAAAGTGGGAAAAATTGCATGATGTCATGTTGAATAAAAGTTGTACTGGGACATCTTGACTGCGGACCTTGTTGTATATTTAGATGGTAAACATTGGGAACCCCGCTACACAGTTGGTCCCTGTAGCCGGTAATTTGTTCCTTGTCCCTGCTACACGTACACCGACGACGATTCATCAGTCGGAAGAATTAATACAAATCAGTTGCATGAAACAAGTTTCTTGGCCGTTACATTTAATCTGATGACCGTTAACTTGTTGCAGGGACGTGGGTTTGAAGAGCTGAAGTTCCTTGTGGTCATCGCATAAGATGGAGAGGCTGGAGGCTAGCACTTACGGGGTCATGAGGTGAAGCATTTAATGGGAGAGGAGGTGAGGTTAGAGAAAAAAGTGAGGGTAGGTTGGCAAGAGTGGGGACAGTATCCATGCGTTGGGAGCCGGGTGGGGGCGAGGGCGGGTGCCCCTTGTGTGGAGAGGGAGATCTCCGGCTGGACAACCTGCTCAGTCTTCCTCCCCACACTCTGCTGCTCCCTCTGCATGGTTATAGGAATCCTACTGCTGTTCCCGTACTTAATTAAAGGTTGCCTGGTGTTGCCCCCTCCTGGTTTGCTATATCCACCGCCTCTACAACCTTACCGTGCTGCTGCTGCTTAGGTGTGCTTGACTTAACAGCTGCCTGGCGTGTTGTGGGCTGCTGCACTACTCCATTTGGTGTTGGTCGTCTCCTGCTTACTCTGGTGTACCATGACTTCCCATAGTCTCGGCTAGCTTCGTTATTGAACGAGAAAGGGAAGATGTAACATTCGTAACTAAAGAGCAGGCATACAAGGAAAATATGTACCACTGGTTAAGGAAAATTGTTTCTTTTACATCCTTTGATGCCATATTGTAACAACATCGGGATTACGGGTAAAAGTAATCTATTTATCTGTTTTCCACTTTTAGCTAACTAGAGCAGTTACTCCTCAGGGAAATGATAGAGAAAAAGACAGATTTGACAGCAAGGTTGGAATTGACAAAGCGTGCTGTGTAAATGAGAAAAGCTAAACTGCATGAAAAATTGTGTTGTAGGTTATTGAAATGTTGTAAGTGTACAAATATTGAGATTGCTTCGAGATGAACACTAGTAATATGGGTGGTTGAGGATGAAGGGAAGATGAAATATATCTAGTTCCTCTGTCAGCCATTCTGAATCTTAAAATCTGCCACGGGATGTAACTTTTGTGTAGCAAAAGAATATCTGAAAATTTAGAGTGGCGTGGCCCGTTGGGTTGGGAGATGGGGGGGGGGTTAATACAGATAGGCCAGCAAGAACTTGCCTGCGCCCTTGGTGTAGGCTTGGGGGAGGAGGTGGGGAGAAGGGCGAGATTAAAATTACAGGGAAGAATGCAGATATTAAGATTCCAGGGCCTTATTTCTGGGAGGGAAATAAAAGTATAGAGGGGAATGCAAATACTGATATTGCTGGGAGCCTTAGGTCTGGGTATGGAGGAGGGATTGCACTTCCATAGAAATTTGCTTTTTTTTTTGGGGGGGGATAGGGACCCTTGTCTACTTACCGTTGAATCCAGTGCCATACAGCCTAGCAGTTTACACATATATATCTTAGTCCTAATGTAAAGCATACCTGGTTAAGTGAAAGCTTGAACGTCCACGCCAGTTTAAATGCTTACATATTTTTTCGTTTCACATTTAAATCTGTTGAATGGGAATAACGTCTCGTTTCCAACAGCATCTTCGAGGAATAATTCCGTTACGTTGCATCAAAAACCATTCATCTAGCTTCACATGAAATGTCCTTAGCTTCAGTAATTTTCCTCTGCCTCTGCCCGTCTCTTCTGTCAACGCCTCCTCCTCTTACCATTTACTATTATTACTCTGTCCTGCATGGCCATTCTCTTGTCAAACATTCATGCCTTCTGATATTTTTTATTCTTGCCACGTATCCTCATCACATCTCTAGCTTTTATCTCATTACAACTGTACCATTCTTGTAGTTTATATATATATATTTTTTTTTTTACCTGTCCTAACGTATGCATACGTCTCACAGTCATGTAAGAGTAGTCATAGCCGCGTCATCATACATACATGTATTGTATATACAACCATACATCAGTGTGCGCTATTGTTATACCCGCTGTAATTTTACTACATATACCAAAACTTTCAGTGCATCCTTAGTTTTTCTCCTTCGCTTGAATGCTCTTACTCTCAGCTTTCCCACTTCCATTCCCTCGGAAATTTACTCCCAGATCCCACACCTCATTCACAGATTTTGCATCTTCATCAAACAGACTGAGGAGACCCCTCCCCCATTTTTTAAAAAACTGAAAACTGACATTTAACTTTCAGTATTCCACTTTTTACGTGCGCGTAATCAAAGCGCCCCACCATTCCATGCTAGTCTGGCTTGTCCAACGCTGCCGTAGCTTCATTTGCATACAACTGTGATATGACTTCCGTCAGGTTTCACCATGATTTAACAGTACTCGCCGCAGTCGCTTCGCCTCGCTGTCAGCTCACGTAAATGCTCCATCCTATAAAAAAAGAAGTCGAATAACCAGGGTGACATTACGCAGCTTAGATGCATTTCCATGTTTATTTCGAGCCACTCACTGCACCACAGCTTACCCCCAAATGCACTGCTTCCAGTATATTTTAACAGCGTTTTGAAATCTTCCGTGTGCACCATGCGGGTTGGGATTTAAAAGGCAGGCGTTAGGGTGCTAGCTTTTAGGAGCGAAAAATACTTAAAAGTAAAATAGAAAAGTAATATATTCCTCCTCCGATGGGAGACAAAGAATAGACTGACGAAGCTATAATGTATTTCCTGCGGAGGGAGACATAAGTAGGATAACCCACACATTAGATAGATGTATAGAAATAATGATAATGGTATTTGTAAAGCTAATGTTTATAGTAATAGTAAAAGAGCGTGCAAGTAACATTTTGAAGGTAAATAGGTCTGCTTTGTTGTTACCATGTTGTGTGTGTGATTCTCTCTCTCTCTCTCTCAGAAGTAGGTACTGCTGGCATGGGTCGTGTGGTAGGGGGGGGGATAGGAGTGGTAGAGGGCCAGTCTGGTTATCTCAGGGTCAGAGTACCTGGGATGGATCATGGCTATAAGAGTATCCGCAGAGGTAGACTACCTTCACGCGGAATGCTGACTTAACTCGACCCTCATTTGTTTCCTTCACTACAAGTATTATCCAGCTGTGGTTTATCACATATTTCTGTTTTTCAAGAAAGCTTCCATAATGTCTTCAGACATAATGGATATTATGAATCATCAGAATGAGAGGCAGAACAGATGGTAATTTCGCCAAACACTTTAATACTTATCAAACCACAATACTTCTTGCATGTCAACTTTGCTCCGTAAGTTCAAACCACAACCCTTTTTTCATGTCAACTTTGCTCAGTAAGGCAGGCTAGATTGTGCTCCGTAAGGCATGTGAGATTGTAGATATAGAAAAAAGCAACAATGCGGATATTTCCGGCTCGCATTGACCCCTGCCAGAAGTCGGATCCAATAGGAACGACTGAAAAGGCTGAGACTAATCTCGGGAGTGGAGTTAGTCTAGACGTAATTTAACTCATGGATGTCATTAACGCCTTTTAAGCAGTTTTCACTCATAAATGATACCCGTCACTCATTTGACGTAATAGGCACAGAAGACTGTAGATCAACACCACGGAAACCAAAGGTGCCGTAAGTATTATACGAAAAGACAGTGCCAACATTCGAGACACGAAACTGATGAGCTCACTACAACAGTAGCAAT
The DNA here is from genome assembly GCA_038088735.1 of Panulirus argus. Classification (NCBI taxonomy): domain Eukaryota; kingdom Metazoa; phylum Arthropoda; class Malacostraca; order Decapoda; family Palinuridae; genus Panulirus; species Panulirus argus. Next base: position 7,177 of record JAYMFT010123066.1, on the reverse strand, counting down.
GAAAAGCTCAACACATAACTTCAGAAGCTCTCAGGAGGCAAATGTTAGCATACAGTTGGTGAAGGATACGAAGGCCTTCGGGCCCTTTGTCTGGGATAGCCTGACTGACGGGTGTAATAATTCTGCATGGCTTCAGAGCCAAGACTAGTCATGATGATACAGAGGGGTCTCTGCCCTGGTGCCCGGGGTCCGTGCTGGATCTCGATGCCCCTGACTAAACATTGGAGGTGGATAAGTCTCCGTGATATAAGCAAGGTGATGTATTTTAAGGTAGATTCACGTAAGCTCAAACCACCAAAATGTAAAGCTGATGATGAATGCAAGAGACTTGGATGAGATGCGAGAGTGATTGCTCGTCTGGTCCGAGAAATGGATAGTGAATTTGGCAGATCTGGCCAAATCCCGGGAAAAAAGTTCTTGCAGAGGTGTAAGAAAATGATCTTCAAGGTATAAGTAAAACAAATCACAAATCCAACAAGCCCTTTATAACACGCATGTAACACCACGTGTTTATAGCATTCATGTAAAACCACGTGCTCAGCGTGTGCTACTTTTCTGATGAAATCAAGAGAAACAAGCTAGGCCGGCAGGAGTCTTGAAAAGGACGACAAGTGTAATGTTAGGACCAAGAGACAAGCCATTTCAGGAACGTTTGAACTAAAACTCTTTACAACGCAGAATGGAAGACTCCGTGTGACTTTTTTTTTAAGCATTTTTGTTCTACAGAGAGAGAGAGAGATTCCAAGTTTACAGCAATTTGTTTTCTAGATAATATCGGCCAAAGCTAAGGGAAGACACTTCACATTCCTATAGGGAACTACTACTCTGTAGATAGGGTCTTTGTCCGTTGCTGTATTTAAGTAAGTAGCCGACATTGGCTCGGGCAAAGTGAGAAAGAGAAAATTTTATTTGAGCACCTATGGTGTTTGCAGATCTGCCTCTTACAGATGAAAAGGTTAATGGAATAGGGCAAGACTATGGAAGGAAGGGAGCTCCATAGCTTCGATGTTCGAGGAAAGGATGGAGTGTCATAATGGTCAATCCTCGATTGGCTTGTATTTACACAGCACTTTAAAGGAAGCCGCATCCCAGAGCATGCCATGAGTCCAAGGTTTATCGCCTTGGTTAAACGCAGACAGCTCACAAGAGCAGTGGATGAAGTAATATCTATATAGAACAGAGGCAGGGCTGCAACATCACTGCAGACGGAAATCTTTTCTTTAATTGAAAGCGAAAAAGTGACTTCCGTTCCTTCATTAGGTAGCCTTTTTACAGGGGCATTAGATGATGTGATGTAACCTGCTCTCTCTCTCTCTCTCTCTCTCTCTCTCTCTCTCTCTCTCTCTCTCTCTCTCTTTCCCGGTGTTTGGCACAGCTAGAGATGGAAGTGCTTGAGTGGGCACTGCAAGAGTAAAATTGAAGGTGAGACATGAACTACCATAGGAAAACGAGGGATATGGTGTTATACTGCTTAAGAAGAAAAGTACGATCTATGATGATCAATGCATGGCAGCAAGTTGTAAAAGACCATAGAAAATAGAACTTAAAAACATCTTATATTGTTAAGAAAAAGAGATTAGATACAATGTGTACCTGAGAATATATCAGTAAAATAAACATTACATCTGAGAACATATTAATGAGACACCAAACGAAATAAATTTGAGAACCCGGTAAAAATAGGATGGAGAAACGCATCAGTGTTGTTCTCAGTGAGACCAGAAACATGGAAAGGATTGAGGTCTGTGAACACTGAAAAGAAAACGTCACTTTCGGATGAGTGAGTGAAGGGTCGGATCAGCGCAAGATTGTCACAAATACGGAGAGTTTTGTGGCCGAAGAGCACAATAGTATCGGGAAGTGAGCAAACGACGCGTCATGATTGCAGTGGGCTAAGCTCTTTTTCGGATAAAATCTCGTCGTAGGTACTCGAAGATAGCTGTCCACTCTCATTTTTCTTTCAGTTCTAAAAATTTATCGTTAGTTTTCTGTCTTGGAATGATGATAAAAAGCTGCTTTCATCACAAACCTTCTGGTTTCCCCAGTATGAAAGCCAGCCAGCACACAGTCTGTCATTGAGTCAGCAATTCATTGTCCTCGAGCCGATCTCTAGCTAATGTACTTCCTTGAAAGTTGTTTGTTTGGGCTTAGAAAGTCAGTCCAAGTTTGATAGTCTCCCATCAGTCTGGTAGCATGAAGTCCCTTACCTTCATCCTCAGTTGTTAGCTTCTCGCCTGCGGTAATTTGAAAAGTTTCCTAGGTAATTAAGCCATACCGTATCATAAACAAAGCCACCTGAGTTGGTGTATGGGGTAACTACTACATGGATTGTAAGCTTCCCTTACAAGCGTCGTCGGGCTGCACTTTAGGTTACAACGCCACACCCCTCCTGTTCCTGCACTGTGTGGCGTTCCACAGGGCACATATATGGGACCCTTGTGTTCCTCATTCCCATTTAAGTGTTGCCTGGATGGAAGTATATTCCGCGTCGCTACCGTTGGTACCATCGGAATTGGAATGTGTTCCCAGCTTACATTCCGAAATACATAACATACTACCTGCGCGACAGGCATGGAAGACAGTAAAATACTACCTGTGAAATACAAAGGTGCGATATGTAGGGAGAACATATTAAATATAAGGGGCCTAAGACTCCGTGCCTCGTTAGGCTGTAGGGGCCATGTTAGCCTGCGGGCTGCGGTTTCAACAGCTTGGTCGACCAACGACTCAATCCTGCAGGCTGGACTCACCCCGGGCTGTGGGGGTGAAGACCCCCGAAGACTTAACCAGGTGTTCGCTGGCAATAACTCGCACGACTAAATCGCCCACTACAGCACCTTCAAAAAAGACTCTCCAGGCTTTCCCCAGCCCACACTGTATTGCTTGTATGTTATGTTTTTGGGCCTTTAGCAGTGTACAGTCAGTAAAATTGTTAGTTTGTCATAATTGATATTATCATTATTGATACTATACATACTGGGATGCCACAGGGTTTGGTTAGTTAGCTACCGCCTAACAAAAACCAAAGGAGTCGAACGTTTTGTATATAAATCTAGTGTTGATCATCATTGATATTATAGTATTCTTTTTCATGGTTGTCTCTGTATTTCTCAAAATAATAAATGAGAAATTCAGCTCTGTATTGTCTGCGTGTAAACAAATTTAACAGACCGGAGACAATGGTGATGAGAGATAACAGGCGAGAGCGCTAGAGTGAGGTAAAATAGTGCTTATATACTCAAACTTTAAGGCCTACACCAGGTGGGGTTTGAGCCCCGGGGATACATTGCCGCAGCAAAATGATCTTTCTGTTAGAGCCGCATTACGTTTATTTTCGTTCGATCCATAGAACGGAGATACGACATTTGTATCCTGTGTGGTTGGGCGGGGGCCCCAGTACTGTGTAATTCATGACACATATACGCCGGACTTTATCCAAATTAATCCGTTCCAGAGGATTTTTTGGAAACGTATTTATCCGGATAATTGGGATGCCCCATGAGTCGAGGATAATTATAGAGTTGAAGCGCACAAAGGATATCCTTAAATGAAGTAAATGCATATGTAGTAGGTCTTTTTCAGTTCAGTTTCAGTTTCAATACTTTATTCCTTGATAGAGGAATCGGGGACCTTAGTGCTGTCTCTAGGTACCCCTGCACAATATTACCAGAAGCATCTGGCATGTGTCGCGAGTACATATAAATATAACAAAGGGGCTTACTAAAGCCTAAGGAAGTTAGGCCTTCTTGGTTATGGAGCTAATTTGCCCCCCCCCTTCCCTCCCACCAGCACCGATGATAACATTAGATCTATGGGAAAAGTAAGTACGTATCAACTTGACCTTTACACTAAAAAGATCATCGACATTAGAACTTGCTTATCGTAGTCATTGTAGTTATCCGTCTGCAGGTGTTCTGGTCAGGGGAATGGCCCAGAGGCAGTGGGAGTAGCTGTGTGTGAGGAAGGATTTTCGTCTTCAAGACTTCCCCAGCGTGGAGCAGGTGGAGATGTACCCAGCCACCTGCTGCAGTGGAATGACACGCTTCTCTTCCAGTCATATTTTCCTGCCTAATCCTCCTTGTCATTAGTCATTGGTAAAAATAATAATGATAAAGATTCTTATATTTTTTAAACGGAGTTGTTTCCCCTGCCTCAGCGAGGTAGCGTCGTAAATGTACAAGCAACGCCCTCGTTTGCACACATCCACTCTGTAGCTGTCGTGTGTATGATGTACCGAAACCAGAGCTTGCTATCCACAGCCAAGACACCACAGACTGTTCCATCGTTTGCCGTGATCTCTTTGTAATTAAATACATACTATTCAGCCACAGACAGAGTTGACTGGTAGCATTTTGAAAGACTGCTTCTAGTTGAGACTTTTTACTTGCACCTGAGAGAAGTATATTGTAAGTGAACCTTATGTTCGTATTCCGTAGTCTTGGTGTTAGATCTGACATGCAAAGAGTATAGCCTTTCATTGCTAATAATGTAACCTAGTAGTTCTGGTGCCCTCGCAAGGAACTGTGGCAGTGTAGCGTAGCCTATATACTGCACGGTAAATAGCACAAATTTGCAAAGTTGTATGGTAATGAAAGATTGAAAGATAAGGCTTAGAACTTCCTCTCTACTGCATAGTTACGCACACATCATTTCAAAGGTATAAAAGAGCAAGGAATGAGATTAGTAGGTCAAGAAAGGACGGACAAGGCATGAGCTGATTTAAAACGATTAGGCAGATTCATTGGGAATAAATTGTCAGTTAAAGAGCAGCTGATCAGGTTAAGCTGTTAAGAGGGAAGAGTTGTCAAGGATGTAGATTTATACGAGGAGCTGAATGACAAGTTCAGAAGTGTTTGTTTACTTATTGGAAGACACTATAGTCCTAAGATGAGTGAGAGGTCCTGGAAACATCGAAATATATATAAAAGTCATAAAATGACTGCTAGAGGGCCTTGGCCCATATATAAAGTTCACTGTCCTGATGCAGTTTCTCCCTGCGTATTGAAGGAGTGTGCAGATACGCTTGACAGGATATTAGAGAGCTTCAAGATGTCGCTGAAGGAAGGAAAAATGCCAAGGTAATGGAAGAGGGCAATTGGCATACCTGCCGTCAAGAAAGGAGACTTAAGAAGTTGAGCCACAGACCATTCCCTCTGACGAGCGTGGTCTGTAAAGTAACGGGAGAGAAATAATCGGAAAGCAGATGCATAAATAATCGCAAACGAGAAATGACTGGATTGAGAGACCACAGGTTTGGGAAAGTCAGATGTAACAAACGCTTTGGACATATGTGTGAAAGGAAACTGCCGGAAAGATTTGACACTTCTACGTAGGAGGTGGGTAAACGAGCTGGATCCTTATTCAGTAATGAGGGACATTCCTGTGGGTAGAAAATTACCTCACTGGAAGGGAACAAAGAACGCATGTCAGTGGAGAGTCTTCTCGAGATGGTTTGGGGTCAACAGTTGCATGGCGAAGGATGGTCGGCCCTGGAATGATTCTGTAGGAGTAGATTCATAACATGAAATATATGTGCAGGTGATGCTTTGGGGGATGGGGGGGTGCAGTCTGTGATGCGTGGATAATGAAATTGAACGAGCATGGATTCAGATTAAATGAAAATGGGACGCAGGGAAAGAACGCATCGATAATAATGTTTTGTCTGGAATTAAGCGGCAGGAATCTGTGAGAGGGACTTGAGAGTCGGCATTATATTTAATCTGTTGCCTGGGAGTCCCTCCTCAGGAGAATTGTAAAGGAGACAAAGTGTGTGCTGGCAAATATATTAGAAATGCATTCTGGTACATGGAAAGGGAGATGTTCGGCAAACTGTTCACATCGTATGTTAGGTCCGGGCTATAGCATGCTACGTAAGTTTGGTCACAGCACTGGAAGGGTTTTAGAAGGTGTCTGTTAATGCCTGCCACTGAGATACGTCGGTTAATCAGCACATTAGAGTTTACGCAGAGTGTTGAATAGTCGTTTTTTGTTCCGCAGTAAGGAATCTGCCACAGAGGAATAGGATAGCACCAAAGATCAAGATAAAAAATGGGGATATATTCCTCCAACTGCTAGGTCGACCGACCTACTGCTCAACTTAGCAGCTTCGACCCGGCCCAGCCGGTGTGGGTAGAAGACCAACGCAGTAACTGCGAGGCGAAGGGCAAGGAAGGAAAAAAGAATAAGATCCCAATCACTGGAATTATGTATGACATTTTGAAGAGGCAGTCAGGAACACTCGTCATTCGCCTAGAGTGTCGCGCTTCAACCATTTTTTTTTTTTTCTCTGTTTATCTTGTCCGAGCACGAAGCACACAGCTGGCCCGCCGCTGTGGTCTTCGTGACTTGTAGTTGGTGACGAAACTGAGGTTGATGACCACCTTAGGAAACCGCTGCCCATACTTCATTATTTTTTTAAAGTAGCTGCGCTTGCTGACGCTGTTGGGGCGATTTGATGACAGCCTGTATTTATTTGTTGTCGCTGATGTCCGTAGTTTATATATTTATTTATTTTTGTTTAAAGACTTCACTTAGATGATCGTTTTAGTTTCTGCCTAGGTTGACTGTGATAAGTGAAAGATTCTAACGTTTTAAATGCTTGAAGTAAGAGAGAGAGAGAGAGAGAGCCATTAAGTATAGGTGATCAGATGGTCAGATGACCCAGAGATAGGTCATCCAAGGGACATTCTCGAGACGGAAGGACAAAACTGCGAAGTGGAAATCGCAAGCAAATCATTTTCTCTCAGGTGTTCTTAGAGGTGTAGACTATGTTGACAGGAAAGGTAGGTTAAAGAACATTGAAAATGAATGTATGAAGGCATAAACGGCACGATTTCAATCACCAGAAGACCTGAAGTAGACGAAAACAAACTGCAGGAGTAGGGCCAGTGGTGTGGGTTTAGGCCAGAAATACAAGAAAGTGGAACAGGATGTGGACCGATACGGGTCATTGATAAGGTTTGGACCAAGTGGTGTAACGGCAGGCAGAGAAACGTGCTTAGCATGAATTTAGTAGGGTGTGCATGAGGACGAACTAATGGGAGTGAGAAACGTACGTTTGGGAAAATAGAGGCAGCCAAAACAATATAAGAAAATGGAAGAGGGCTAAAACTATAATATATATATATATATATATATATATATATATATATATATATATATATATATATATATATAT
>JAYMFT010123055.1:0-11809 GCA_038088735.1 Panulirus argus | reverse complement strand
TCTATATATATATATATATATATATATATATATATATATATATATATACGTACTTGTGTGTGTGTATGTATGTAAACACATACATAATAGTATCTCACATCTCGCGGCAATACATTGGACATAGCTCTAATATGTAAATTGTATGTTAATCGGTTAGAGAAACACATTTCACTGTAGGTTTCTCCAGGTAATACAATTCTCTAGCATGAACTGAATATCTTGTTCGAAACTGAATTTCCTAAATTGGGATGATAAGACTTTGGTTGCATGTAAATACATGAAGCCTTTTGGCTGCTGAACCTTGGAGAGAGATAAAGAAATAATGAGAGGAGTATTGACATATCCGGGTACATATCGCTTTCTTCTTAATTTACGACGAAAAGAATGGAACCTAGATAAGAGAAGAGGAAAGTGGCCGGAAGAGCTGAGAGGAACAGAATAAGTTTTCACATTTTCTTATCCAAGGGAAAAATTTTCTGAAGAATTTCCGAGAGAGGTGCTCACTCGTGGTTGCCAATTAACATTCTGATGAAGACTGCAGTTCAGTTCTCAGCGTTTATAAAAGAATTGCGTTTCTCGTCCACACTTGCGTCATCCTCTCTTCCTGAGAACGATCGCTCACAGACAGGCAGTTGATCAGGTTCATGCTGATCTCAGATATTGTTTTCTGCCATATAGGCCTGATTATTCATGTTCGAAAAGCTATACTTTTAGAAGTTAACTAACTTGAATCTATATTGTTTTTAACGTAATTATGAAAGGAATATACCTTTGATGAGTTCGTGCAATATGTCAAAGATCCCAAATCAAACTTAAGAGATATTGGCAAAAGGTCTACACCAGTACATAATACGGCCTTAAGTTCACCTTCCGTTGTAAATTGGCTGGCGTTACTGACTATGGATTACGAATGAATCCGCCTGGGTTCGAATATATAGATATGTAGATAGATAGATAGATAGATAGATAGATAAAGACCAGCCAACCCATCTAGCGGCAAAAACCACTCAGAGGTGTCTAAGAACATTTTTCCCCCGGCAGCAGAAGACAATAGTCTACCATATTCTTACTTCTACCACTGGTAAACCTCAGTCTACCATATTTTCTCAATGTCTAGTGGGAAATCTATTTGTACTGTACTTTTCCCTTCGCTATAGCAAAACCTTCGTTTGTTTCTATCTCCTCAACACCCAGTGATCTATGAGCAACTGTACTCTCTCCTCCGCCACTGGAAAAAATGTCCATCATAATTTTCTTCACCACTGAAGATTCCCCTTCCGTCATACTTTCTCTTCCATACTGGGGAGTCCTTGGTTACCTTGTTCTCTTCCACTAGTAGTAAACCTCAGTCTGTCATATTTTCTCGTTACCCACCAGAGAATTTCGTTTTACCGTATTCCTGGAAAAAATCAAACTTTCTCTTCCAACACTGGAGAACCGAACTCTGGTGAACTCTCTCCTCTTCCAGGAGAAAATCTGTTCGGTATAATATTTCCTCCGCCGGTGGAGAATTTCGGGCTACCGTACCCTCCCTCCGCCAGCAGCCCTCGACTGCCTTTACCGAGGAATATCCGCTCTCTCGGAGTTTTCTATGTCAACAGCCTTCTTGCAAGAGGTAAAGGCTTCTTCTTTGTGCCTTTAATCTGCCTCCAGAAACTTTTCACAATCTTCTATTGACCGAAGCTCCATCTTCCAAGGCAGGATACAGAGACGCTGTCGACAAATGAATGCACAGGTCATTCCTAACCTACTGATGATACGGGTCAGTTGTTAACAATTGGACATGACAGGTCACTTATCAGCCGGTAAACATCAAACGTCAGCTGTTTGCCAGTGAACTCAACAGGTCTGTTTACAAGCCCTGGGTATTACAGGTCAGAAGTCAGCCAGTTGGACGTGAGGGGCACAATATCATGCAGAGGATGTCATATGTCAGCCTTCAGCCAGCAGACGTCAGAGGTCGGCTGTCAGCCAATGGACGTGACACGTCAGTTGTCAAGCAGTGGAAGTCACAGGTCAACTGCCAGATTGTGGATGTCATAGGCAAGAATTCAGCTAGTGGGTTTAAGAGGGCAGTTGTTATCAAGGGGAAATTTCAGAACAGCCAACGAGCGTAACAGATCAATTGTCAGCTGTTGTATTTTGCAGGACGTCAAGCAATGGACGACATTGGTCAGCTGTAAGCCACTTGACGTTAAAGAAGAGCTTTGAGTGAGTGCTTTGCAATCAGCAGCAGAGTTAAACGGTCTACTGTGAGCCAATGGACATCAACTGTCAGCCATCAACTAGCGGACAGAATACAGAGTAGGTCAGCTATCGGTCGTGGGACGTCTCAGTTCAAATGTTTGCCGATGGATGTCATTGAACATGATGTCTCAACCAAGATTGTATATTTTGGTAGAAATAAACGGTAGTGACAGTGCAGGATGACTGGAGAAAGTGGTTTGTGTGTGTGTGTGTGTGTGTGTGCACCATATTCTAAACCCTCATGGGCATTCTCTTGAGAAATAGCAAACATATGCTGGTGTGAGATACATCTAAGGACGGGATCTCCATCTTTTCGAAAAAGTTTCTCCGTGACAAACATATAAAAGGGAAGTTGGGGCTCGTGTCTCCTTGTGTTTAGAATTTTTGCGTTTTCTCGAGACGCCTGAAGAAAAAAATATCGATGCAGCTCAAAAAACTGGACACAAATACGTGATATATATGGCTTGAGGCATCTCTATTTTACTTTCTATATATTCTATAATAGGGTTCGATGATTAAACTTCCCACATAACAATTATGTAATATATGATTGGAAAGATATAAGGAGTTGAAACATGTTAACCTTAATATCTTGAGTAGCAAAGAGGTTTTTGTTTTAGTCGCGTAATTCAGTTTTAAGAGTCTCTGTTGATTATGTTTTACAATAATTGAAATATACCAGGAATAACTCCGGCCCTTCCTGGCCACATTGTGGGCAGAGGATATCGTACATTAGGGGATGAACACATGTGGATGATGACACAGAAAATCATATGGTCAGAACCTTTCCTGTAGTAGTCTTAGCTCTGCTGCTATATTTGCGACGAGGAAGGGTATATGAGTATTATCTACCTTTTTATCATTCGACCTTTTTATATTATTATATATCGTTTCTGGTGAATGGATGATTAAACATATCTCTTTTATGTTTGAAGTTAAAGAGAACGAAAAAAAAAACTAAAAATGATTTCCACAACATTTCAAAGCTACATCGCTTCTATATATGGGTAGATTTGTCTTCATCTTTCCTCATTTGGAAGCTGTTCGAAAATGAAACGTTCAGAGAGAAAAACCAGGACACAACTGGGTGCTTCACTACGCGATCCTTTGTCAGGCGGCAGAATTTAGATCAATACAAACCGAACATCCAGATGAAGACTCAAATGTGTTGACATCACTAAGACTTTGTTTTTAAAACACGATCACAGATACAAACATACATGCTGAAGCTACCCACTATATAAAGAAATATTCTAGTATTTCCAAAAATGTATTATTGTATGTATTAAAAACGAGAACAGGACGTTAACATGAGTTCTGCGTTGGAAATCCAAGATAACAGAGAAAACCAATTCGAAATAGTACAAATATTATCTGATATTTTCTCCCGTGTTTTCCTCAGGGTTCGATTTCTTTTTCACTGATATCAAACAAGAAATCTCAGGTAGATACATGAAATACTTCCACCCGACTAATACATGATATTCGGCCGGACACTGTATGTTAGTTGCTTTGATGAGAAGTATGCAAATCAGTTTCACGCATGTGTTCAGTTGATGTGATTCACCAGAGCATTGAGTCCTAGTGGCAATATACTGGCCGGAGCGCGTCATCGACTGATAGTGAAGTTGGAAGAGTAAACAAAAATTTGCTGTGACAGTTTCTGCTGCGCTTCATATTCTGTGACAATTCCATGGATAATTGTGGACTGAAAAAAACCTATTCATAAGTACTTGTTATCATCTAGTTGGCTGAACTTCAGCAGTTTATCAGAGTTGGACAATAGCCATCTTCAAACGTTCCCAAATTATTTGAGTCGTTTATCACTATGTGATTAAACTGTCTTTACTTTTCTTTATGAACAACCTCATATCTAAAATCTCAGTTTACCTCAAGAATATACTCTGGACATAAATTTTACATTTATGGGATGATTGTTCAAAACAGAAATATGTGTCAGATAGCTTGTCCGACATTTCTTGAAATAAAAGTGAATTCACATCCTTTTCATTGGCGAGCTGAACCCCACAGGATAACACTGTGTATACTGCGTGGACGGCTGCAACACGCCATCGGTTGGGATTCGCCGATCTAGACAATCTCCCGCTCCACAATCATTATTTGCCACTTATTTCTGAACATCATCTACTAGTGATTTAATCACAGAACTGAATATCTTAAAGGTTTTTTGTTAATGACAGTTGAATTGATTATGAATTTAGACGATGGAAAGCTGAACTGATTAAATATAGATGTGCCCATTGCCTCCTCTCAACACAAATACACCAACATAATGTAAATAGATATATATATCACGAACGAACCATTAGATCAACTGGTAGTGCGCGTCTGGTTCTATAGCCCGTCATCTCTTAACTTATTTCTTCATTTCTCATGGTAAAGGAAATCTATAATTGGAAATTATTTGCCAAGTATAATAGTCTGCTGTTTATGTTTGCAGACTTACCTGTTTGCTTGTTTACCTGTTCTCACTTGCATGAGCGAAAGTCTCGAGCTATTGCCTCCGGGCTTTCAAGATAGTTCCAGTGCAAGGTATGTTTTTCTTCACTGTACAGAGCATCAGGGGTATAGCGTGACTATAAATGGTCGAAAGCCAGACACATGGATTATGGAGGACCTTCCTCAATACCCTGACCTGATTCTTAAGGCAAAATGGGGTTGAGTTTCTTAGGTCATGGAGGTGTATTTGTTGTGGCTGTTTCGTTTTTTTTTTTCCTTCTAGATGAAGTCAGTCCGGTTAGCTTCGCACCATCTATCACTTAAACCCATTGGCCGAGGGCCAAATTGTGGCTAGAAATCGATTTTCTTTGTGTCATATTGTGGGATATGTTCCTAGTCCATTTCTAAGAACTAAAAGGCCTGACCAATGTACTGCTGAACTTTCATAAGTCATCTTTCAGGTGTTAATGAACGAAAATTCGGAAACAAATTATGTGTATGTTGCGAAAGACATTTTAGCCTCCAAAGCCATAACGGGACTATAATAAAAGTGATAAATGATACAATCTTCAAGTCATTTTTACTGAGAGAAATGTGGAAATCTGGAGAGAATGAGTTTTGTCCTAAATTAAACATAAGACAGCAAAAATCATATAACGAGTAAAGTTAGTCAGTATTTGCAGCCCATAATGTTACAAGTTTCCTAATCTTTGAATATGTACATGGACTCAATGCATCATGGACCAGATATCGAGTTAACGAGAATACGTCCTTAACCAATTTAAAAGAAGAAAAAACTATAGTGATTTACAGTGTAAGTAAATGAATGCAGAAATATACCTCCACGTTAATCAACAGATATGTTCAACAGACTATTTGATTTGCAGTAAAAAATGTTATAGATCCATCAGACAAAATTAGATCACAAATAGTAATACACTTTAATCATAGCTTTTTGAAAGCATTCAACATAAGTAAATTTTATTATTGTATGAATTAGATCCTACTGCTTCACCTGCCTTGGGCAGATTAATACAGTTACTGTAGTTGCACAAGGTGGTACAATTACAATTAAGCAAGTTTCAGAAACACTCTTTAGACACATACTGGCCGCTCTTAAAGCTACAGTTTAACAACTGTAAAACATCTTGTGGAGCAAGGTCTTCTGTCATCCAATGTATAGTGAGTTCATTGTCCTTAAGTTACCAGCCTTCCCCTGATGGTGGTGGCTTAGAAATGTACTGCTGGAGAGTCTTTCTGTGAACTGACAGTTAGCTCTTACACTATGGTGTCTGTGTATGAGATTTTCCTTCGTGGCAAACTCTGCTCAGTGAGTTTCAAGACACATTATATTTGGCCTCATTGGCACGAGACGAATCCTTCTCATCCTGCTTACAGACGGATTTCTCCAAAGTACCGACGGCACTGTCTGCTAAATCGTAACGATCACTCAGATCCCCAAAACGCTTGCATCCCGTCATTATTGACTGAGGCAACAATGAATGACCTTCTCATGCTCTTGCTATAAAAGGTACTCACAGAGTCCGTTCCAGTAAAGATGAGAATGTCAATCAATGCTTTGCACAAGTCTGGAATTAGCATATCTGCAATGTCCTTAATATTGATAAATCTAGTTTTGTTCTTCATTCTATTCTGAAAGTAGATGGTTGCTTTGGAGTGAATGGGAAAAATGGCTATGATGGCAACATCTATGTCAGGACTCCATTTGATTATGTTCCTGTGTGAACCAGTGTTTCCAGCACGTATTACGTAAGGCCAGCCAATTTTTTTTACACTTCTCTGTAATTGCAGGTCATTCTAATTGTGCAAGCACCTCTCTTTGCATATCTCCTCAGTTTTGAGTGGTGCCCTTTAAATCACTTTTTGTGTTAGAGTTACGACTGACTGTTACTTCAATGTCGTGATCACAAGCGATTGAATGAAACAAATCTGTGTCCTGGAGCTGGATTACCCATTTACCAGTTTCTGTTACAGCTTTATGACGACCATGATGAGTTACTCGAATATTGGACACTCCCAACCAGTAAGAAAGAAAGTACTTTCATAGTTTATGTGATCATATGAAAAGTTCCATAGCAAAATTTTTTTTCCTGCAGGGACTAATTAGATTATATCTCCATACGATGACAAAACTTGGACGTTAGATTTCTTATACTCTCGCTCATGATGTATCTTGAACAATACTGTAACAGTGTACTCGATAAATCAGGTTGAACATAATCTACCAGAGATCCAATGGAATATTTCTCAACAGTTCATTAACTTTCTTTATAACTGGCTGTCTGGTCCTATGGTAGATTTTAAGGAAGGCAATATTTGCTATGTACTGCAATGCTCCGGCTCGATTGGTGAGCATTCAATACACCATTAATTGATCCTTCAAGAACAGCTCCAGATCTAAAAAGAACAACTTAAGACCAATCTCTTAAATGTTTTCCAGCTATACCTCAGAACGTCGTGGTGGTGTGAAATTCACCTTCAAGAACAATAATCCTCTCAAGTAAGGAGGGAATCATTCCATCTGATCTGATAGGCTTTTACATAAATGGCATTGTTCTGATACAAGCATGACAGTATTACTTCAGGGAATCGCGCTTCTCTAATTGGATACAAATGAATCACTGCCAAATCACTGTGTGTTCTAAACTAATCGCGCGCGAAATCGGGGTCCAGAATTACGACTGACTTGAAAATTAAACTGGAAATAATGTGAAGGTGAAAACTTTTTCTCAAATTACCCCCGATAGCTGAAGCGAAGATCAGCTTTAGTAAATCTGGCATATGACTTACCTTTGGTCATAATCGCTTTAAACCGTGACACCCTGCCCTATGTGCACTGCATACAGAATTTCAAAATATCGAGACCTTTATGTATAGATCGTATGAATACGTGCTCAAAGTAGAATTCTAGGGCAAAAATGCAATTTTCTCAAAAACAAGGTAAATATTTTTCTTGAGAATTATTTCAGCATATTCTTCACGATCAGGAAATAAAAGAAAATGCTTATATAAAGACGAGTCTTGGTGCAGACCCAGGATAGGATAGGAAGCTTCAGTCGAGGTCACAAAGGGCAGCCTTGGAATATAGTCGGTGGGATACAGGCTTAAATGTCAAGGTCATCGGTGGGAGGCTTAAATGTCGAGGTCACAGGAGGGTGATGACAAGACGGTGAAACTGCAACATTCGATTCATTTAAGAGCATTATCTCCTGAGTTTTCTAGTAACACAAATTAATAAAAAGATACCACAAAGAAAAGATTCCTCGTCACATGAACACTGCTCTGGTGTGTGTGTGACTGCCTGCGATCGCCGCGTTCCCAGCTGCAGCAGTGTCGTACACTATAATTGGTACAGTCTGATATCGACTTGCCTTGCTAAGTGTTAGTATTGTATATAATTGCCACTCAAATTACAGCATGAAACGACGACGTGCAAATATCACAGATCGGAATGGTTTCAAACACTATAGAAGATATGGTGTCTGGCAGTGTCGGGCTGTGTCTTGGCAGTATCTGAGGTTTATGCTATTGTCTTGTAACGTTTGGCTATGGTAGTGGCCATAGCAGCGTCTGGTAGTGATAGTGGCAGTATCTGGTAGCGTCTTATAGTGACCCTGGCACTGTCTAACAGTATCTGGTAGCGACCCTGAAAGTGTCTGCTAGTGTCTGTTTGTGACCGTAACAGTGTCTGATTGTATCTGTTTGTGATCTGGTAGTGTCTGGTAGTGAAGGTGGCAGTAGTTAGCAGTGTCTGGAAGTGACCCTGGAAGTGTTTAACAGTGTCTGATAGTGAACCTAGCAGTGTCTGAATATGTCTGTTTTGATCCTGGCAGTGTCTTAAAAGTGTCTGGCAGACAGTGCGTCGCACGCAGGACCTGGCAGTGTTGGAAAGTGTGTGACTGTGTCCGTCTATGTCTGGCGGTGTCTCTGGTCTAATCTTGCAGTGCCTGGCAGTATCTGGCAGGAGCAGGATTGAGCCGGGCAGTGTTAGCGGAGGAGCGATCATGGCAGTTGTCAACAAGGGAGAAAATGGAAGACAAACACAAGGACAAGATGGTAAACACTTGTAAGATTGTCAGAGAGTGAGTCTTACGTCTTGTCTGTCTCTGATCTTTCTTTTCCTCTGTTTCGTATTCGATGCTCTTTGAAGAGGAGAACAGAAGAAGAGAAAACAAAGTCCATAACACCAAGCAAATGGAACCTCCACACCGATATCGTCTTGTTAGTTCTGTAATTAGCAACTTGGTTAATTAACGCCACAGTCACTAGTTGTCTCAATTGTCCACATCATGACAGCTGACTATGTCTAGAGAGACCTTGATGGTGTTGTCATGTGTGATCACTAAAGTACTTGTAGTGGCTGCAGACTGTATGCCACTACAGTATTTGCATCATGTGATGCCCCCACGGTGTTTACAGTGGTTACAACAAGTGTAGCTGCCACAATATGTTGATGGCTACAGCATGTGCGCATACAATAACATATCTATATAGTGGTGACACCAAATCCCATGTAGCGATTTCATGTGAGGCACCTTTTGTGGATGCTGCAGTTTGTGAGGTGACTACAACATTTGTAGAAATTTCTTTTCTTTCGAACAGTTGCTCTGTTGACACAAGGGATTGTTCAGTCCCTGTATGCACTACTGCTCTCACATCTGGGCGGTTCTAGCTCTACATCCTTAATTCATAGAGTTGAGTCGAGAGTTCTCAGACTTATAAACTTTCCCAGACTAACTTCAAAACTTGACCCGCTTTTCCTGCGCCGCAATGTTGGTTCATTTTCCCTCTTCTATAGGTATTACTTTAGTTTTTCTTAACGAGAGTTGGCTGCTTGTGTGCCCCCAGCGATAGCCAGGTCATGCAATACTTGCAAGCTGCTGCGTCATATGGTTAATGTGCGTCCGATGGCAACTCCAGGATGGGCCGTTTTGATTGCTGTTTCTTTTCCTTACACCTCGAAGCTTTGGAAATCTTTACCCTCTAAAAGCTTTCCCAATAACTATGACCTGTCATATCTAAAAATCAGGTTTTTTACTGCTTCCAAAATTCGTAAATAATATCCCTTGTCTCTTCTTTTTCCTTTCCATTAATCTCTGTATTTCAATTAAGACCCGTTCTTGATGTGGACTTTGGTCCGTGGCCGGAGCCTTCACCGTAAAAAGGAAAAAGAGCTTGAATAATGCAGAGCGTAAGGTCAGTATAGCAAGAGTGGATATTACAGTATCTAAAGCTGCCATGAAATGTGTGGATACTGTATTACATTGGACCACTTCAGCATGTATGGATATTTCGACATGTTGGACCAATGTAATATGTCTAGATACTTCAGCATGGCAGATCACCACAACAAGCGTGGCAGCCACAGAACACATCCTTTACGATACCAGCAAGTGTGGTCAGTATATCATGTAGTGCCTTAGGACATGAGAAGCAACTAAACCAAGATAGTCACATACCATCAGTGTCACTGGAGAGCCGTGATCATTGGTAACGTACCGAAAGTAATGGAACAATTTGGAATGCGACCCCAGATGACGTGGTCAATGTTAACGTAGCCACACGTCATATGAACCCAGGATTATGTGACTAAATGATGTGACCAGTGATTACGTAGCTGTAGGTAATGTGACCCCTTAAAATATGTCTAGATTTTGACCATTAGTGATGTGGCCACCGACGATAAGAGCCCGGAAAGCGTATTAACATATTGGAGATGTTCATGCGAAGGATGGAACCAAGAATGGTTGTCTCCAATGTAAGGTACAAAAGATGTGGCCATGAGCGGTGTATAACAGGATACCATGATAGCAGGATAACATGTAACAGGATAACGTGACCATCGATAATTATGATATAACTATGGAGAAGATAGGAGGGATGAATATGGCCAAAGTTAATATAGCCAAGCATGATATGGCTGATGATGAGGCTAATGATATGGCAAACGATGTGACTCATAATGGTGTGGCAGCGATATCCTCTTCCCCCCTGCTGTTATTAGCTTATTTACTACTCGGCTTCCCCAATGACATGAATTACTAATTGTGGTGAATAATTTGCCAATCAATTACTGATAATTTTGCCATCGTTATCATAGCGTAGTTCCTAATGATATTCCTGAAATTCCAGAATAAAGGTTTCAGTTAAGTTCTATAGGTTTGCAAACAGCTTACCAAGAAATATTTTCAATCATACCTCATCTAAGACGTATATATCTTTTAGACAGAAAAAGATATAAATCAAAATTGCTCATTAAATCGCTTGATAGTGAAGTTATCACTGTAACCAAACACTCAACCAAAGGTCTGATATACTCTCAATATACTCACACAGCATATTCTTTAACTCTTAACCGATGAATATTACTTGAGACAAAAGAATGTACAGTTTACTTTGAATGTATGACACCATAGCCCCTGAATTATACAACATACTGCTATACTCTGAATATGTATCACTTTCATTCCTAAAGTGATCGACATCCTGCTATAACATGAACATATAGCACCATGATATCTGAATCACACACCATACTTCTATAACCAGGAGGCATACCAGTATAGCCCCTGAATCTCGTACATACTGCCAAAATCTAGGAGTACTGCCACAGGCCAGTAGTCATATTCATACCAGCCATAAACACAGTCAGTATACTACCACGCCCACCCAGGTAGTTGCATCGTAACCTGAAATTGTTCAATTCAGATAAAACGGATGGCAATGATACCTTACCCAGACGGGAGATGACCACTCCACAGCGATATAAGGTATTACGATCCTGGAGACTAGCGAGGTTAGGACTGGCAGCACTTGCTCAGCGCCGTTCACCGTTTTCTTGAATGATACAGCAGTGGCGGTGAGGAAGGCTATTTGAGTGAAATACTTGCAATGGCTGAGCATTTGTCTTCCTAACATGGCTGTGTATTTTGTGTCAATTGGTTGATATTCGTGTACTGTGGCACGATGTGAACGCTTTTCTCGTAACTAAGGCTGGCCATTATACTGCTGCAAGAGCTAGCTGTTTTCGATCGGACTACTGATGTGCCTAACTTTTTTGAATATGCCTTTTTATATATAT
>JAYMFT010123044.1:0-13210 GCA_038088735.1 Panulirus argus | reverse complement strand
ATATATATATATATATATATATATATATATATATATATATATATATATTAGTCTGAAATGCGACATGACTGGTAGCTAAGTAGCTACACCTTTAAAGTAAGAAGCAGAATCTTGCCTTTATTGTGAAGAGTGTGTGGGGAAGGAGAGGAGGCGGGCTGCATCCGGTGTGATTAGGACCAAGCCTGTTGTCAGAGGCTTCTCCCTGGGGAGACAGAGGCAGCAGATGGGTTGGAGGAGTGGTGATGGTGGTGGTGTTTTGAGTGGTGAGGGTGGTGATAGTAGTGGTGGAGGGAGAGGCTGATGATGCTAGGTGGAAGAGGTGGTGTTTGTGGTGAGAAGAATTATGCCTTACCCTCAGCAGCCAACCGGGGAGTGGAAGACAAAGAAGGAAATGTTAAGATAGTGTAAGAGGCTTTAGGGTGCCGAGATCTAATTTATCGTTCAGTAGCGTTTAGGGGAAAGTGTTGGACATTCTGGCGACCCCGTGTGATACCCGCTAGAAAAGTCACAAATGTGACGCTTGTTACGGTTTGAGGCGGCAACTGCGTGACAGTGAATCATAGTCAGCGACAGTCGCCACTACACCACGGAAGCCCGTGTGTGTGTGTGTGTGTGTGTGTGATTACCCAGCTATAACTTTTTATTTAATATGCAAGGGGAGGGAGTGTTAAACTACTTGTGATTCAACATGTTAAGTAACCCCACATAAGGTACATTGTCAGATGCTTTCTAGCTGTCTAGATGACAAACAATCCACCCAGCGTTCTCTTTTGTCCTAGACAGTGTAACTACTTCATGAAAATGTATGAGGCTCTCTACACATAACCTTTCCCTGAAACCATGTTACTCGCTCAGATCATTTCTCTTCTGTACAAGTCATCTGCTGACCTGTTCATCTCCAACGGTACCATACAGACCACATTCGTCAAGGAGACCGGTCTGTAATTCAAGGCTTCTTTTCCCTTATAACTGAGTATGTCGTTTGCCCTTTTCCACTCCCTTTAACACTTCGTCTTTCTTCAGCGAGATTTTTGAACGGTATTTGTATATTTGAAGCCTTATGCGGGTCAAGACCTTTAGTACTCTGTTAATGTCTCTTCTCTATATCTCAGTGTTCTTTAATGTGTGTGTGTGTGTGTAATTGTTTGTACAATACGGGGAGGGTGTTCTAGACTAGTGGGGGCCCATATCTTGTGTAGGGGGCAGGGTTGGTTTGCAGGGAGGGAGGCCTGTGTGGGACAAGTGTAAACGTACTGATAAAGGAGAATCCGCTGTGTTGATCCATAGAAAAAGTAGTGCATTTCCTTCTAGACACGTTTTCTTTAGACTGCTTTCTTTTCAGGTATGGCGTTATACCAGGGGAAAGAAAAAGTGATTTCCGATTCAAATTTACACGAATTTCCAGGACTGGGTTCGTATGCAGTGGGCTTATGAATCACTCTGCTGAGCTACCTCAGTATATATATATATATATATATAAGCTTTGCGGTCTAAACTGAACGTTATTTTGGGCTAGCCAAACTTAAGTGTCAGTTAAATGCATGGCAGTCTGACTAAACAACATAGCAGACTAACCAAACGCTGGTTTTTTAACCTCCCCCTGCTTCAGTGTGAGTTGGAACGTAACCTGGAGTGTGCTAACCTCCTCTGGTGCCTCATTGTGAGGTGGGGTGGCCTGGCCTGGAGTGTGTTAACCTCCCTCGATGCCTCATTGTAAGGTGGGGGGCCTGGCCTGGAGTGTTAATCTCCCTTGGTGCCTTATTGTGAGGTGGGGTGTCCTGACCTGGAGTATGTTAATCTCCCTCGGTACCTCATTGTGAGATGGGGGCCATACTGTGGTTATGACTCACAACCTTAGCGCGCAGCCGGGTTCTTTCCTCCCCACCGCACCTCGTGGCCTGGGCTCACCAGCCACCCTAAGCACCACAACGCATCATTTGGTCTTACGTAGGAATGATTAACGTCCCAGAAACATCCTAAAGTCCAGGTTAGGAACGATTACAGACCTAGAACGTGAGGGGAATAAGAGGCAATTATTCATAAGTGTCTTTGTCTTGTAATTGTTGCAAGAAAGAGCTCTTTGGCTTGGGTGACGTGTTTACCAGGCCACACGCTCTTTCCTGGCCAGCACTGTTACAGGCCTCTAAAAAGTTGCATCAACACTATACAAGTCCTAGAGGCTTCTGTGTGTATCCGGTACATAAATACAGGCATAGTACAGGATGGACATAGTCAGTAGAGTTTGAGCGAGGGTCCTTTACAGTGTAAAAGATATACAAATGGACAATAGCGCTATACGGGCCAAGGTACTGGGATGGGCTGAGAGGCCCATGTATGTATTCTGGACATTGTTTGAGCTACGAAATGTGTGGACGGGGGATCAGTGTATGGGCAAGATGCAGAGGAAGAGGCTGGGGGCCGTCTCTATTCATTTTCTAGAAGTACATGTTATGCGCACGGTCAGTACTCAGCTATGTAACCAGGAGAGGTTGTGTTAGTACATAAGGTAAATATGGACTATTTTACACACTGAATACGAATCTGGGGTTGAAATATTGTTTAAGATTTATCAAGGCTTGTAATTAAGTATTAGAATGATAAGATTTTTCAGAGATTTTGTGATAATTCGCTTCGTATTTATTGGGTATCTATCAGTAAGTGAAAGCATTTTCAGACTTTGTGATTATTTCAAGTATAGAAGAGTTTCATTGTGGTATATTTCAATTTTCAAAGAAAAAGTTTTTTGGGGAGTAAAAAATACCCTGAACTATTATTACCTGCAATTTTTGGTATTTTTTTCAGGAAAATAGATTTCCTTGGACACCTCAGTATAAGGACTATTTTACACACTGAAAACGAATCAGGGGTTGAAATATTGTTTAAGATTCGTTAAGGCTTTTAATTAAGTATTACATTGATCAGATTTTTCAAAGATTTTGTGATAATTCGCTTAGTATTTATTGGGTATCTATCGGTAAGGGAAAGCATTTTGGGACTTTTTCTGAAATTATTTCAAGTATAGAAGAGTTTCGTTGTGGTATAGTTCAATTTTGAAACAAAAAATTTTTTTGGGGTAAAAAAATACTTGCAATTTTTGGTATTTTTCTTAGGAAAATAGATTTGCTTGTACACCTCGGTATATTTATAACTTTACCCATTGAATACGAATCTGGGGTTGAGTTATTGTTTAAGATTCGTTAAGGCTTTTAATTAACTTTTAGAATGATAAGATTTTTCAAAGACTTTGTGGTTATTCGCTTCGTATTTATTAGTTATCTATCGGTAAGGGAAAGCATTTTGAGACTTTTTCTGTGATTATTTCAAGTATAGAAGAGTTTCATTGTGGTGTACTTCAGTGTTTACAGAAAAAGTTTTTTGGGGTAAAAAAGATAACTCAGAACTTGCTCTTGTGCTTGCTCGTCTGTTCCGTTTCTGTTTAAAAACCAAAACTTTTCCTTCCCCTTGGAAACTTGCTTTGATACATCCCATCCCTAAGAAGGGTGACCATTTCCAAACTCTTTGAATTACTCCTCAACTCCCATATCCTTAAACACCTCGAAAATCATAGTTCTTCTAATTGATCACCGGTATGGCTTCCGTAAGGCTAGATCCACTGGTGACATTCTTTCGTATCTCACTAATGCCTGGTCATCATCCCTGAAAGATTTTAGGGAGTCATATGTAGTTGCCCCTGACATATCTAAGGCTTTTGACAGAATGTGGCATCGGGGTCTCATATCTAAGCTCTCCTCTTTTGGCTTCCCTCCCTCACTTTGTTCCTTGATATCTAGCTTCCTCTCCGGCCGATCTATCTCTGTGGTTGTTGATGGTTCGGCCTCCACCCTTTTTTCCATCAACAGCGGTGTCCCTTAAGAGTCTGTTCTGTCCCCTACACTTTTTCTCCTTTTTTTTTCCAACGAGTTTCTTCCACAAATAATCCAATGCACTCATACGCTGACGACCCAACGCTGCATTCATCCACATCCTTCAATTCTGCTCCCGCTTCTCTCACTCGATCTGCATCTCGCCTTGACTCAGCTTCCACAAAAAACTCAGACTTGGACAGGATATCTCAGTGGGGTACACAAAATCTGGTTAAGTTAATGCCTCCAAAACCCATTTTCTACCGATCTCTCTATCGAAAACTCCTCACAACTCTCGTATCTCCTGTGACGGTTCTGTTATTCCACCTCTTGACTTAATAAACATACTTGGTATTACTGTAACATCCACTCTCTCTTGGAAACCCCACATTATGGGAATAGCTAAATCTCTCTCTAAGAAACTGGGTGTCCTGTTTAGATGTAACTTTTTCTCTTCTGAATAGTAGCTCCGCTTATACAAGGGATTGATTCGTCCCTGTATGGAGTACTGCTCTCACATTTGGGGGTGGTGCTAGCTCTGTTTCCTTACTTGACAGAGTTTAGTCGAAAGCGGTCCGACTTATAAACTGTCCCAGGCTAACTTTCAGACTTGACCCCCTTGCCCTGCGTCGCAATGTTGGTTCACTTTCCCTCTTCTGTAGGTATTACTTTGGCTTTTGCTCCCGAGAGCTGACTGCTTGCGTGCCCCCACCACTACTAGCTAGACCACGCAATGCTCGGCAAGCTGCTGCATCACATGATTATTGTGTGGCTATCGGCAACTCAAGGGTGTGCCGTTTCGATAACTGCTTGTTTCCCTACACGTCGACGCTTTTGGAACTCTCTGCCTTCTCATGTCTTTCCTAATGACTATGACCTTTCTCATTTCAAAAGACAGGTCTTTCACTTTCTCAAAAATTCGTAAATGTTTTCCCGTTTTTTTTTTTTCTCTCGTTTTTTAATTCTCTATATTTCAATTAGGGCCCAGCCTTGATGTGGACTTTTGTCCGTGACTGGATCCTTCAACGTAAAAACAAAAAAAAATAAAGTACATTAGGTAAATTAGCATTATGGGCATCAAGGTTTACCTAGTCGTTTGCCATTTTCCGTGAGGATTTAACTCTTCGACGTGATCCGGAATTAATGTGAAGTTAACGTCATTACTTTGTACACTTAGGATAAGATGGATTACGTGCAGGTGCGTAGTCTAGCGGGTGATGGAGGCTGACTCACGCTCGCGCACGGCCGTGCCTGGCGCCTGCTCTCACTGGTCGCGAACAAGCTGGTGTCCCAGAAGATTTTCCCAGCGGAAAAAAAAACAAAAAACAAAACAAAACCAAAGGCGATAGCGACTATCAGGTCGCTGGTCACGACTATACGAACCTTGCGTTTCATGATGTGAGCCTTAAAGGTAACCGAATCCCTCACATGGTGAGTGATTTAGATTTTCCTTATAGTAATGCGTGTGCGGCCGACTCAGACAGGGGCTTGGCTGTGGCTAGGTGGGGTTCTGTTTCGAGTGCATTACACCCAAATGAGTCCGAGAGTCAGTAAGGTGGAAGGCAGTTTTTACCTTTTCCTTATGGATCTCGCTTATTTCCTTTCACTAAAAATCAAAACACTTCAGTTAACTCCTGCAACGACGTAAATATGTTTGCCTCCACCATATCCACCACTCTCCTAGAATCTCCATTATGGACACTGAAAATTTCGCTTCCCAAAAGCTGATGTTTTTGTTTTGGTGCCACAACAATTTTGTGAGCAGCTGTCCCACATCTACAGGTGTCTCACTCGCCCCAGTATGAAGTACTCCTTTCATATGTGGAGCGCCTGATCTTCCATTTCTTTCGTAGACAGTGAAAACTGAAAGTCTTCCACGTTACTAACCCTCCTACTGTCACCTTCAACCATCCCGTCCGTCCACTGTCGCGTTGTTGCTACCCTCTCCCTGCTTTACTGGTATTACTTCGGTCACTGCTCATGTGAGCTTCCCACGTGTGTCCCTTGCCTGGACCCATAGAATGAGACTGGCTGCTGCTTTCCTTAGTTTGTGTGGAGACCAGTCATTCGAGGACTGACCGTTATACCTTCTTTTCTCGAAAAGCGAAGCTGTGGTATTCTCTTCGTTTCTTTTCCTGTAACCTTTCTTTGTTCTCAGGTCTACAAACACACAATAAACGCAATTGTTTATTTTTTCTTAATCATCAGTTTACCTTTAATCCGAGATGGGGTACGGTCTTTCCCTATGCCATGCCGACTTCTATAACAGAATAGAAATAAATAGGTGATGTGGGTGTCTGACGTGTGCTTGCGATGTGTTCGTGGATGGGAAAAAAGACGTAAGGTTATCCCGTAGCTGTCTTGTCCTCGCTGCTCAGTACCACACCCATCAAGGTCCTGTTTAATACCTTCGTATTCTAGTAACGACAATTCTAGGTCACATCGACGGTAACATCAAGAATAATCGGTAGTAATTTACTACTTCGCTGTGTGTGCTCTCAGACGAGGAAGCGCGTCTTGGTTCTGACGCAGACAGTCTCAAGGGAAGATGTAAAGCGACTATTGACTGACTATCCCGGAGGACCTTCGTCATAACTATAGTGGGTCAGGAGGCAAGGCGAGCGTCAACATCCCCTGGTCAAGGTTAGCGGGTCCACTCATCTCGAAAGCGTTTGGTTGGTCTCTGCTCCGCCATGCTCCTCCCGGTCCTGAGGGCCCGCTGATTATCGCCTTTACGGCCGGGCCCTACGTGAGGAGGCCATCGTGTGATCGACTGTGTGGCGCTGGTTGGTTGGTGCTGTCGTGCACCCGTGAACTTGTGTGACCTTCACCTCCTTCTAGAGAGGGTAGGATGCAGAATCCCCAGAGCCCCAGAATGTTCGTCTAAGTCGCTGTGTGAACCTGCATGAGCTGTACCGGCTGGGAAATATACATACTGAGGCCCCCATTGTGTGTATGTTTGCTCGTGTGCGCGTGTGTGTGTGTGGACAAGTGTATTTCCGAGTATGTGTGCTTGTGCGCATGTGCTTTTAGATGTGTGTATATGCGCACACGTTCCGGCTAGGCTGCGTGCGTGTTTGCATGTATGTCTGTATGTCTGTATAGTCTGGGGATGGTTGAGGGGTGGGGGTGTTTGACGGGGATATCCTTGGTCATCAGCGGTCGTTAGGGTTTCCACCTTAACCTTCACCAGTGGCACAGCTCCCGGGCCGTAAGAGCAGTTCCGCTGTTGCTCGCACGCTTGCCTACGTGGTGCTGCACAGCCATGAGAATTCCCAGCCGTTCTTCCCCCTGGGAGTGTGTGTGTGTGTGTGAGTGTGTGCACATTGAGGGTGATTGGCTTTATATGACGATGATTCAATACACTACCTAAATCCTGTACTTATATTTTTAATAATTTCGGACGGTAGATCGAAAGTTCCTTTAATCTTCGTTCACTTCCGGCGGTGGTCTGTGCCGGAAGCAGCAAACCTCAGGTTGGATTTCGACTCGTGGTTGGCCGAGTCGATAAAGTGTGATGATGTAATAATCATTAACTCCCCGTTCTGTTTACTAGATGAATTGTTCCCCCACCCCCCAAATCCCCATCGGGTTGGATTGATCAATGCTTTGTGATTTTGTGTCCTTGGTTTCGGTCTAGGTCAGAATACATCGTCCGTGGAGGAAATGAATTTTGAAAACTCGGCTTGTCCATGTATCTCGTGCAATGCAAGTAATTACCCCTGTGGTAACTCGTGCATAAACACCAGTCGATAAAACCATGGCAGTACAGAGTAATATGACGTCACTATCTTAGTCCACTCCTCTACCCCTTACCCCCATGCGCGCCAACCAACTGGATCGCAGGTGAGAAAGATATCATTCAGTGTTGTGTATCGTCATTATTTTCGTTATATTTTAGGGTTTCCACTTATCAGAATTTAGCTTACCAAAGGCGAAGCGTATGCTAACAGCCCTAATGATATAGATGTCGATTTTGGTATCGTTTACCCCATGGATAGCAACAGCGAAATTAAATTTCCGGCAAAAGTGCGCCATGGTCGAGGGAACATGCACGCTGTCTCTCCGTCAGTTGACGTTGAACGTCGTGGCGGTCACAGCTCAACAGTGTGGTGCGCAGTTGAAATAAAAAAAAAACGTGTGCATGTTATCATAGAGCAAGGACTACTGCACAGTCGATCTAGTAGTCAAAGAGTTCAGTTGTGTGTCAGAGGCTGTGAAATCCATGGAAAGAAAATGATTTTAAAATCTGGATGTATCTAATACACGTAGTTAAAACCAGATTTTTAAAGTGATTTAGTAATGACGTTCATTACTCGTTTGTTACCGTCATGCTCAAATTATTTTTGAGTGAACGCCCCATCAGACACTTCAGTGGAAAACGTATATCGTGTGTGTAGGAAAGGCGTTCCGTTGCAGTTGGCAAGTGGCAGACAACTCTCGCTTTCACCAGCAGTTGGTAAGGTGACCCTGCAGAAAGTTGGGGTCGCAGTCGAGGTTCACGTCCCGCTACGCCCACCACCTGCTTGGTCTGGAAACACTGTCTGTTGCCGTATTTAGCAAACCAGTGGAAATATATATTAACCCTCACCAAAGGGTGTGTGTATATGTGTACTTGCACTTTAGATTTCACGGCCCACAGTGGGAAAAGTTGCATGTTTGAGACTTGAATTTGAGACACATCACCCAGATTATCGTATTTTGAACACAGACACACGAAAGTAGTGCCCCATTTCATTTAGTGATTAGTGCCCCATTTCATTTAGTGATTAGCTGGGAGTTGATAAACATGTGACGCCCGCATGTGTGTGCCATGAGTGGCAACACAACGGAGTAACAAGTGTACACTCCATCCAACTTGTTTCTCTCTGGAGGGAGAAAAGAAAGAAGAAAAAAAAAACTGGTTATTGGTCATAAGCGAAGACTGGGAGAATACAGTTGTAATAACGTGGCGGGGTTGTTACAAGGAAGTTGACTATTGTGTTACTCTGGGGAATTGTGAAGGACGGGGAATTACTTTTATTTTTTCTTTTGACGGATCCTTCATGTATCTTGTCACATGTTACGTGTATCGTGCAGTTGACGTAAAAACACGTTGTTTATAGTGATTTAGAACGTATCGGTTATAACGAATGGTTCCGTCTGGATTTTGAGTCATCGTGCAGTGTCCTAAGGTGGATGTGATGGTTTACGGTTACTTACAGAAGCGTGTCCAGTTTTGTTTGCACTAATGTAATATTTATCAAGCCCGGTATCATCACGGCGCACATTTATGAACAGTATAGCATTGTTTTTCCGGTTTTGTTGAGCAACAAGCTAACTGGGACCTTGGTGATTTTCATGTTAATTTATTGATCTTGAGAGCTTGTTTGCGCCTCCAATAAAAGATGAGCTACGTTCTGGTAATAGTTATAGTAATAACGGAAGACGAACAGTATGGCGTGCGTGGTCACGTGACCCACAAACATGGGCCGCCTGGCGATGACATCACATGGAGGAGGCTAGGCTACTCACTACTCCCGAGTTGATTATTCCCGCTCACACTCGTATTGGGTCACTCTGACTTGGGCGTATTACTTGTCTGGATAGTGCTTTTAACAAGCGTTTACATTTTAGCTCACACTTAACACTGGCTTGCTTGGGGCCAGTTCTCACGATGACCACTCAACGTTTTACAGTTCTTCACCTTGTTGAAGGAATTGGAGACGGAAATGCTATTTGTCGTAGCTGAACAAGGTTGATGAGACAGGACACGAGATATGCGTGCGTCCTTGTAAGAAATGTAGGTAGACGTAGCAAGGGATGAACGTAAAGGGAGTGAGTTGATGGCAGAATTGGTGTGGTTGGAGTTGGGGTGGGCTAGTGTGTATGGTAGGAGTTGTGTGCATAGATTGGGATGATAGTGTGTATGGCAAGGTTGATGTGCACGGAGAGGTGCTAGTGTGTATGACTGCGGTAGTTTGCATGGAGTGGGGGGCTAGTGTGTATAGTAGGGATGATGTGCGTGGAGAGGTGCTAGTGTGAATGACAGGAGTGGGGGGGGGCTAATATGTATGGCAGGAGTGGGGTGCTACTGTGTATGACAGGGGTAATGTGAATGGAGAGATGCTAATGTGTATGTCAGGAATGGTGTGCATGGAAGGAAGGCTATTAGGAAGAACGGTATAGAAGTGTGTATGAAGGAAGGTGGGCAAGTGTGTATGAATGGAGTGGGGTGTGTGGAGGAGGAGAGTTAGTGTGTATGACAGGAGGGTGGGCGTGAGTGGGAGTGGGAGGAGGTCTGGCGTCAATGGTTGGGGGGGGGGTGAGGTTGAGTGGGAAGCGTGTGGGCAGGAGTGGAGGAGCTTTGCTGTTATAGGTCATGGGATGGGAGTGTGTCTAGCTGTGGTGCGTGGATGGCTTGGGGAACGTAAGTACACGTGAGACTCGGAGGATAGCGGTACGTTGAGGGGAACCTATATATGTAGGGCCGAGGTAGTGGTTGTCCGGAACGGCATGTGGAATCTGAAGAGAGAGAGAGAGAGCACGCCGATCAATTGCAAACATCTTAATTAGAAATCCTCGAGCAAGACAGTACGACTCTTGCTATAATGGCCTCGTCCCTAGACGTCGGTTGCATAAGCAGGTCGTCATACCCCCAGGGTTGTACCGCCGTGCTGAAGGCGGCGTCAACCAGCGTCTCCATTTGTTTACATTGCGCAGGGTGCCACAGGCTTGCCTGCGTTGGCTCTGTGTGCTAGTGAGGCTCACACCTGCGGGTGTAGAAGCTGTGCACCTCCGCACACATGTGTGCTCAATATTTACCGACTCTGACACGACGAAACGACCCTTGGATGTGATGGGGTGACCTTTAATTTGAGCCCAGAGGGTCAGGTCAAAGGCCATGACAGGATTATTAATCAGATTTTCAGTGTCTGGGATGTGGCTGCACATGCTGCAGTCTATACCAAATGGGATGGCTTTCGATATGGATGTGATGGTGACCTGCAACCCGGGGACGAGGGATCTTTTGTGGTTGAGGGTGACGTTTGACGTGGGTTTGGTGCAGTAGCTCTTCCCACACGGTTGGAGGTCTTATCTAAGGGCCCTACTGTCGTGCTTATGAGGTTTAATAGTTTGTTCTAATTTGCTTGAATCCTGCCCACGGTAATTCTAAAGCCTGTGTCGCCAGCTTATTATTTAAGGACTGCCTTAAAGGCAGACTATGGTTTATTATTAATTCACAAAGCCACAGACGTAATAAAGTCAGGTAGAAATATCATATATGACGCTAGGGTAGGCGGATGGAAGGGGACTGAAGAGGGCGGGTTCTCCCTCTCCGCTAGTCCTCCTTCAGAACGGCTTTCAAGTAAGTGTGAGGCTGCAGTCATCTTGTAAATTGGTATCTCAAATTGAAGACATTCAGCGTGGTGTGCAGGTGCTCCGAGGAACCACGCCGTTACCCAACTGTGCTGGACCCAACCAGTATCTGGCAACCGGCCAGGATCTGGAGCACTTGGGGGATGGGTGGGGTAGGGAAGGGGTGTGTTCCTTTGATTTTTGAGGCGTGGGAGAGGTCTCACCACCTTCCAGGAAGCTGAGAATCTTGGAGAGTTTTTTTCGTGTGGCGTTCTGACTTTAGTGTTGGTGTTTCATTAAGGGCGTTGAATGATATACGCCAGGAGGCATGGGATAAGAATACGCACGAGAAAGTGGGTCATGAGAATACGGCCTTTCAAGCTATATCAGGCATTTCTCATTTTGAAACTTCGTGTCTACGTAGATGGTATATGTGGCGATGTTTAGTGTTTGGGAGAAGGGCGGATTTGGCATCGCATAAGCAAAATGAGAGTTTAAGAGGTGTTTGGGTAGAGTAAACTGCGCTTTATTATTTACTTTAGGAACAATCTTCTCGGTTCTCACCCACGCCTATTTTTTTTTTTTTTTTATGTTGGAACACCTTCGGAAATGATCGCAGCCCTGTATTGAAACATACAGGAAGAATCGTTTTTTTTGCTCTGGGACAATCATCAGTGGTCGTAGGTTAGGTGTGAGGGTAGGCAAATGGCGGAATAAGTCGGGGAAACATGCTCCTTAGAGGAAGGCAGAGGCTGCGTGGTATTGGATTGCATCGTTTTAGATGGTGAAACGTGGTTTTATCGAAGAAGTGGAGTTTTTAGTTTTTGAGCACTTAATGATTTTTGTGAGAAATAAATTTGTGATTTTTTTTTAATGAAAAAGGTATTTTGGGTATTGAGTTTCTTCGTGATTTTTTTTTTTTTTTCAAAAAAGGGGATTTGGGATCTTCATGGATAGAGGTTTAGGCATTTTTAAGCCCCTCGCGATGATGGGAGGTTATGAAACGAAGGATTCTTAAGGTTATGAAACGTGGAATTCGTAAGGTTATGAAACTTGGGGTTCGTAAGGTTATGGAACGAGAGATTCGTAAGGATATGAAACGTGGGGTTCGTAAGGTTATGGAACGAGGGGTTCGTAAGGTTATGAAATGGCTTCGTACATTGTGAGGCGCAGGGCATTAGGTGGATATTTGTGAAGCAGTGGGGTTTTGGGTACGAACACGAGTTAGATTCATGAAACTTTTGGAAAGTGTATCATATGTGTCTGAAGCATCAGGTGGTGCCCGTGAAGCACGAGAGGGAGATGAGGGAGGTAACAAGAGCGCGATGCGCGTCATAAAACTGCCTCTTTGAAGATGATGGAACAGACACTGAGGAACAGATGACGGCACCGACACTGAAGGACAGATGACGGCACAGACACTAAGGAACGGTTGACGGCACCAACACTGAGGGACAGTTGACGGCACAGACACTGAGGAACAGATGACGGCACCGACACTGAGGGACGGTTGACGGCACAGACACTGAGGGACAGATGACGGCACAGACCCTGGCTGGAACACAACTGGCCGTAATAAGTTTAGAAACAAACGCGAGGACGGTTGACTCGGTTGCAAAGGTTTGCAAAGTTGATCCTTAACGTTTATCAGGAAAGGCCAGATATTAGGCCAAATTTACCCACTTATAATGTATCATTGTCGCGTTAACATGTGCCTCAGCTAAAACCTCACTGTGATC
The DNA here is from genome assembly GCA_038088735.1 of Panulirus argus. Classification (NCBI taxonomy): domain Eukaryota; kingdom Metazoa; phylum Arthropoda; class Malacostraca; order Decapoda; family Palinuridae; genus Panulirus; species Panulirus argus. The sequence goes on along the minus strand of JAYMFT010123044.1, from coordinate 270 downwards.
AATACTCACATTTTACAGTTGTTGGTGTACGAAGGTTGTGCAGAATCTTTATTCGGACCTCATCAGAGGTCATGAAGTAATTTTATATTAGGTACCTTCACGCAATAACAGGCTGCGATGCGGTAGACGTAAGTGTACACTTGCACTGCTTCTAGCAAGATCCTCCCACGTTGATAACCTAATTACGTTCCTTTTCATATATATTATATATATATATATATATATATATATATATATATATATATATATATATATATATATATATATATA
>JAYMFT010123033.1:0-13211 GCA_038088735.1 Panulirus argus | reverse complement strand
ATGAAGGTGAAATCGCACTTCAGTAGGAGTTCATAGAGTTTTATTTAACTTGCAGTTTATCTATACATGTGTGGCACTACTAGTGTCGCGGAGAGAAACAGCCTCTTCAGGTGCCAAAACCACATGGAAAGGAAACACGAGATCCTGAGCGCTTTCGTGTATCAACACATCTTCAGAGGACAGTTGCAGAGTGAGAGGACCAAAGACGAATCAAGCTAGACATATACAGAGAGAAGAAGGAACAAGGCTGACAGTAGACATTAGTGAGAAACAAGGTTGGTCCAGAGTCACCATGACCCTCCCTTTAGCTAAGTCTTGACCTGACTACACATAAAAAGGGCCTAAACAAGATTGAGAAAGCTCTTAATAACATTTTCTACTATAAATGGATCTAATTTATACGTGCCTTGAGTGATTGATATTTAAGGCATGTATAGACTAGATCCATCTATTGGTCGTGGTGATTTGGGGAACCCGTCAAGGACTGCACAGTGGTGCTCAAGTAAAGCCAATGGCCGACGTCAGCAGATGGAGTCCACCAGGAACAGTGTAGATGAAGAAATAACAAATGCTTCTTTGGTTAAACCCTCGCGGCTGTGTTGGGAAGACCCTCAAGGCAGTGTTGGAGAGAGACCCTTAAGGCAGTGGTGGAGAGAGGCCCTTAAGGCAGTGATGGAGAGAGACCTTTAAGGCAGTGTTGGAGAGAACTTCATGGCAGTGTTCGGGAGACCCACAAGGCAGTGCTGGAGAGAGACCATCAAGGCAGTGTTGGAGAGAACTTCATGACATTGTTGGAGAGACCCTCAAGGCAGTGTTGGAGAGAGACCCTCAAGGCAACACAGTGTTGGAGAGAGCTTCAAGGTATTGTTGGGGAGACCCTCAAGGCAGTGTCCGAAAGAATCCATCAAGGCAATGTTGGAGTGAACTTCATGGTAGTGTTGGGGGAGACTCTCAAGGCAGTGTTAGTAAGAGACCATTAAGGCAGTGTTGGAGAGAACTTCATGACAGTGTTGGGGAGACCCTCAAGGCAGTGTTGGAGAGAGACTATCAAGGCAATGTTGGAGAGAACTTCATGACAGTGTTGGGGAGACTCTTAAGGCAGTGTTGGAGAGAGACCATCAAGGCAATGTTGGAGAGAACTTCATGGCAATGGTAGGGAGACCCTCAAGGCAGTGTTGGTGAGAGACCATCAAGGCAGTGTTGGAGAGAACTTCATGACAGTGTTAGGGAGACCCTCAAGGCAGTGTTGGAGAGAGACCATCAAGGCAGTGTTGGAGAGAACTTCATGGCAATGGTGGGGAGACCTTCAAGGCAGTGTTGGAGAGAACTTCATGGTCGTGTTGGGGAGACCCTCAAGGCAGTGTTGGAGAGAGACCATCAAGGCAGTGTTGGAGAGAACTTCATGACGGTGTTGGAAGACCCTCAAGGCAGTGTTGGAGAGAGACCATCAAGGCAGTGTTGGAGAGAACTTCATGGCAATGGTGGGAGACCCTCAAGCAGTGTAGGAGAGGGACCCACAAGACAATGTTGGAGAAAACTTCATGGTAGTGTTGGGGAGACCCTCAAGGCAGTGTTGGAGAGACTCTCAAGGCAGTGTAGGAGAGAGTCCCTCAAGACAGTGTTGGAGAGAGACCCTCAAGCAGTGTAGAAGTGGGACCCACAAGACAATGTTGGAGAAAACTTCATGGTAGTGTTGGGAGACCCTCAAGGCAGTGTTGGAGAGACTCTCGAGGCAGTGTAGAGAGAGTCCCTCAAGACAGTGTTGGAGAGAGACCCTCAAGCAGTGTAGGAGAGGGACCCACAAGACAGTGTTGGAGAAACTTCATGGTAGTGTTGGGGAGACCCTCAAGGCAGTGTTGGAAAGACTCTCAAGGCAGTGTAGGAGAAAGTCCCTCAAGACAGTGTTGGAGAGAGACCCTCAAGCAGTGTAGGAGAGGGACCCACAAGACAGTGTTGGAGAAAATTTCATGGTAGTGTTGGGGAGACCCTCAAGGCAGTGTTGGAGAGACCCTCAAGGCAGTGTAGGAGAGAGTCCCTCAAGACAGTGTTGGAGAGAAACCCTCAAGCAGTGTAGGAGAGGGACCCACAAGACAGTGTTGGAGAAAACTTCATGGTAGTGTTGGTCAGACCCTCAAGGCAGTGTTGGAGAGACTCTCAAGGCAGTGCAGGAGAGAATCCCTCAAGACAGTGTAGGAGAGATCCTAGTTGTGGAGTTGGAGAGAGACATTCATGGCAATGCTCGAGAGAGAACCTCAGGGTACTGTTGGAGAGACAGCCCTAGGGTAGTGTTGGTGAGAGCCTCGAGGTAGTGTTGGAGGGAACCTCAAATCCGTGCTAGAAAGAGCCTCAAGTCAGTGTTGGAGAGATACCCCTAAGGCAGTGTTGGAGAGACCAACAAGACAGTGCTGGAGAGAGACCCTCAAGGCAGAGTAGGAGAGAGAGTCTCAAGGCAATGTAAGAGAGAGACCCTCAAGACAGTGTTGGAGAGAGCCCGTCAAGGAAGTGTAGGAGAGGGACCCTGAAAACAGTGTTGGAGAGAGACCCCGAAGACAGTGTAGTTGAGAGACTCTTATGGTAGCGTAAGAGAGAGACCTTCAAGACAGTGTTGGAGAGAGACCTACAAGGTAGTGTAAGAGTAAGCCCTCAAGACAGTGTTGGAGAGAGACCCTCAAGTCAGTGTTGGAGAGAGACCTTGAGGGCAGTGTTGGAGAGAGACCCCTCAAAGCAGTGTAAGGAAGAGACACTCAAGGCAGTGTTGGAGAGAGACCCTCAAGGCAGTGTAGGAGAGAGACCTTCAAGACAGTGTTGGGGAGAGAACCTCAAGGCAGTGTAGGACATAATACATAACTGCCGTGTGATTCCCGCACTGAATCTGAATCAGCCATCCCGAAGCAGTTTTCATTACAAGTGATGTGGTCGAAGATTCACCAGAGGAGCATCTGGTGGCCTCTGGGGCAGCGCCAGCAGCGGGAGCAACCTAGTTAATAGGAGATACAGTGTGTTGGGGGCAGAAGGGCGGCGTGTTGTGGCAATTTACGGTACACCAGCAGTCTAAACTGGGTAAACTCTGCCGGACACCCAGCTCTCGGGAGCCGCTGGACTGTGTGGACGTCTCAGCTTCCGTAGAGGGAGTGGACACCATTGGAGTGGGTCGCCCAGAAGTATGGCTCGTGAGACGTGTGGAGGGACTTGGAGGTGAGGGCGCCTGCTCTGTGGTGCGCCAGGCATGGCTGCTCGTGCGGCTGTCTTCCGTCACATTCACATTTCCTTCTGTGTTGCTGTCACCCGTCCAGCAACACATGGTCAACATTCAAGTCTTGCAAACATGAGTAACGTCAGTGAGTCGAGGAAAAGAGGAATATCAGAAAGAGATGGACAGCAACAGAAGGTTATGCTATATCTTTCTGTATCTCATCCTTGTATAGCCTTGAATTTCGCTCCGCTTCTTTCATTGAGTTGCCCTATTTCTTGAATTTCGCTTAGCTGGGGACACGAATGTAACGACTCATGGTCTGTATCACTGTGCCAAGTTCTCAAGATCTTAACAAAAGAATTCATTGACAGAGAAGAGGAGGTTAAGAATGCCTTTTAGACTGAGAGCTTGACAGACCCGTAAAGCAGTAATGTATGTCTGAGAATAACGCTGCTCTAGTTTTTGAAAGGGATGGAAGGTCAGGGTGTAATATTAGTGGGCAAGGAGAGGAACTGAAGGTTGTGGTTGAGTAGATATTTGAAAGCTAAACAGCGATGGTAGTGGAAAAGCTTAAGCTGAATGTAGAGTCATGCACAGGAGAAAGATCGGAGGTGTACCGAAAGCTTTGGTGAGTAGGGGAAAAATGTAAGAGCAGCGTTAAGTGGAAGGCGAGAGAAAGTAGTACCTGTTCCTCTTATGATGTGTGGAAGTCAGACTCAAATTTAGTTGCGTCAGAAGAATTGTCGTGTAATATTATTACAACTGGATAACTTGTGAAGTATGGCTGAATTAGGAGGACAGACAGAATGGAGGAGAAAGATACGGGAAGGTTTTGCGGTGTGTGGGAATCTTCTGAATGAAGGACTTTAGGTTGTGTAGAACGTATGGCAGATGACAGGATGGCCAAGAAGATATGACAGCAGTATAGTTGAAGGTACAAGGAGGAGAGGTAGAGTGTGGAAGACATGGCTAGAGCCAGTGAGAGGATGGACTCGGGGGTAGGAGCACATCAGGTGTCAGAGAAATGGTTGAGGACAGAATGCAGCGGAAGCATTTTGTGTAAGGAGCTGCTGAGAATGGATTCGTTGGCCTTGCTTGACGAAGCAACTTAGTGTGTAGTGAAGGAGACAGAAACGCTTATCTTAATGTAGAAATCCATTTCGCGCTTGTATCACTTTATGTCTGGCACGAAGATGTGGCTGATTGATGCGTCCTATGTGTGTGTTACCCAACTCATAAAGAATTGATGATAGACGGATAGGACTTTCAATTTAAACCTTGAATATTGGTTACAGAACTTGTTAGGCAACTCGGATAACGCCACTTTAGAGTCAAGAAATGAAATTAGATACCAGGATTAAAACCACTTATTTTGCAAGATACAAAGTACACAATAAAAAAAGGAACATATAACTCGGGCTCAAATACCTACGTTACTTTAATGTCCAAGCAAGTTTTCAAACCAGGAGATCTATTGCTTCCCAAACTTCAGTTATGAAAACATGAGAATAATATAACGCTATCGGTTGACAATTATAAGACACATTACAATACACAGTTAAACTAGACAACGCAAAATGACACAGTACAGCACCGTAATGTATAGCGGGCCGCTACATCTCTCAGGCACTCGGAGTGGCCGCTGGCTTGTGGGCTGGGTAATCCTCCCTTAGTGGCTGGTGTGAGGAGAATCAACTTCGAAGACAATCCTCGGGATATTTATCAGAAGGGGGTCCTGTACAGAGTCAGTTCTGGTCGGCCGACTTCGTCCGGACACGCCCCCCATTTCGACTGTGAGATGCTAGGAGGTGAGGTCTACCGGAAGTGACCCCACACTGACCCGGACCACTTGACCCGGTCACTCGATGCCGCATCCGCAGAGGAGGAGTGACCACTACCGATAGTCCCGGATGGCCTACCGCTGAGCCGAGCCGCGGACATGCACCAAGCCTATACAAAATGATAGCACCCAACACACACAGAATATAACATCGAACAACAACACATGTTCGTAACGAAGTATAATGCCTTAGATTTAGGCAACAAAGAGAGACGTTGTTAAGCGTACGAGTCTTATTGACCATCGCAGGCGCGGAACTCCTCCTGGGGACCACAGCCCAGCTGACCCGTACCTTCCTCACAGATGCCCCAGCTGTTGCCTGCCACTGTGGTGGGAGAGGTCAGTCATTATGCACCACGAGCAAGGGAAGGCCATGACACCTCGGCCACTATCTCTCTCCCCGGAGGCACTGACGTCAAATTCATAACTTTATAAGACTCTAGATCAGTGTTGTCCAAACTTTTTCGCCTATTGTACCCCTTGGTACCTTCTTCTACCATTAAGCACCCCCATGACTGATTAAACTCAATATTTGAAAGGACAAAGCAAGTCATATTAAACGTTCGCCAAAATTGAGTGCTGGACAATGATTTGTTGTTCAGTATACTGAAGGAAAAAGACTAAAGAAATAACATAAGAATGCTTGATAATTACGGACAACTTAGTGTTGATTATGGGGTTGGTGTTCACTGTTGATTTTTGCCATTCTGTTTGATAGAGAGGCTACTGCAGTGATCAGGCTTTGTTCCGGGTTTACATCTAGGTTGTTTCTCTGTTTTGACTTGATAACGCTTATTGCGGAGACAGATGCTTCACAAAGGTAGGCAGACCTAAAGGGCAGAAGGTTTTCCAAAGCCTTCTTTCCTAGGTCAGGGAGCTCCTTCTTTACACAGCTCCAAAACCGTGTCAGAAATGAGCTTTCAAATGCAAGTTTGAGGCCTGTGAACACACTTCAAATAGTGCTTTCTGAAGGCAATAGGAAGCTTATACATATTTTCATTTAGGAGGAATAGATTTCTACCCGATCCAGCCGTACAGATTTCTCACATATGTCAGGAAAGTAAGATTTGAAAGCACAGATAAGGTTGGTCAAATGTTCCACAATAACTGGTTTCACAGTCTCTCTCTCATCATTGTTACTGGAAAAATAAGCATCTGACAGAAGAAGGCACGTAAGATCTCCTCCTGAGCATATCTCTTTCCACAACTCTATTTTCTTTCGAAAGCCACCAACTTTATCATATAAATTGAAAATGTTTGTATCATTGCTTTACAGAGACAAATTTAACTTATTCAATTACCTCAATATGTCTGCAAGATATGCCAGTTGTGCAAGCCAAGTAGTGTTATAAATAAATATGACAAAAGGAGATCCATGTTCTGATAAAAAGGAGCTTACCTCATCTCGCAACTCGAACAACCTAGCGATTACCCTCCCTCTCGACAGCCAGCGTATCTCTGTGTGCAGTGATATTTCTGTGTGCTCAGACCCTATGCTTTCGCACAGTCTGTGAAACAGGCGAGCGTTAAGTGGCCTTGACTTTATGAAGTTCATTACTTTGACGCCATCATTCAATAACCCATGCAACTCTGAATCCATATTTTCTGGATGCTAATGATTCTCTGTGAATCATGGAACGAGTCCACTCCGCATCGGGATTTTCCTCCTTAATCCATGCAACGAGTCCCTTCACTTTCCCCGTCATGGATGCAGCAGCGTCTGTACATAAGCTAATGCAAGATTTCCAATTAAGCCCTTGTTCAGAGAACTGATCAATGATATTGAAAATGGCTTCCCCAGTTGTGGGTTCTGTTTCTTTTTTTTCTTCTTCTTTTTGCAAAAAAAGTTCATTTATATCAATTCCATCAATGTACGTATCTCATAAAGGAAACAAGTTGAGCCTGTCCACTGATGTCAGTCGACTCGTCAAGTTGAAGTGAAAAAGACTGGCTTGTTTTCAGCTTATTCACAACTTGATCAATAATACCTGTACTTATTTCTTCTACCCTTCAAGAAACAGTCTAGTGACAAAGGTACAGCCGCCTTCTTATCTAAAATTTTTTTCAGCCATCACAACTAAAGCTGGCAATATTAGTTCTTCAGCTATAATGAATGAGTTTCTAGCTATAGCAACTAATAAAGATACATTTAGGGATGCTTCCAGACCTTTGCCTGATTTCTTTTTTCTTTTTTTAATGTTAAAAGCTCCAGTCACGGACAAAAGTCCGCATCAAGGCCAAGCCCTAATTGAAATATAGAGAGAATTAAGAAATAGGGGGAAAAACGACTGTTTACGAATTTTTGAGAAAATGAAAGACCTGTCTTTTAAGATGAGCCAGGCCATAGCTATTGGAAAAGACATGAGAAGGTAGGGAGTTTCAGAACTTCGACGTGTAGGGAAAGAAGCAGTTACAAAATGGCACACCCTTGAGTTGCCGATGGCCACACAATAATCATGTGACGCAGCAGCTTATCGAGCAATGCATGGTTTAGCTAGTGTAGGAGGCACAAAAGCAGCCAGCTCTCGGGAGCAACAGCCAAAGTAATACCGACAGAAGAGGGAAAGTGAACCGACATTGCGGCGTAAGACAAGGGGGTCAAGTTTGGAAGTTAGCCTGGGACAGTTTATAAGTCGGACCGTTTTCGACTCAACTCTATCAAGTAAGGAAACAGAGCTAGAGCCATCCTAAATGTGAGAGCAGTACTCCATACAAGAACGAATCAGTCCCTTGTATAAACGGATCAACTGTTCAGAGTAGAAGAAGTCAGACAGCTATTCCCATAATGTGGGGTTTCCAAGAGAGAGTGGATGTTACAGTAATACCAAGTATGTTCATTAAGTCAAGAGGTGGAATTACAGAACCGTCAAAGGAGAGACGAGAGTTGTGAGGAGTTTTCGATAGAGGAATGGGTAGAAATTGGGTCTTGGAGGCATTAAACTTCACAAGATTTTGTAACCTCATGTCTAAATAGAATTTCCCTGTGGAGGAGACATAATCTAGTTCAGTTTAACGCTCCTATCTATACACATATTAAACAGCCATGGAGACAAATGGAGCAGACGTATTGTAGTTAAGAATAATGCTCCCCTCCGTGCAAATATTAAACATCCTTGGAGACATCTCATACCCCTGCCACACACCCACTTTCGCCTAAACCTCTCACCCTCCTCTCTACCTACTCGCACCCATGACCAACATTCTTGATAAAAGTTTCTCACTACTTTTAGTAGCCTTCTTCATGTACATTCTATTCATAAGACCTTCCATAAGGCATTTCTGTCAACTCTTAGATTTTTTTCCTCCATTAATTTTTATTATTTGCCATTATTAGTATTTAGTCCAGTGCCAGGCATTGATAAGGTTTTTTTACATGACTGGAGTAATTACAATGTGTGTAATTACTTATTTTTAGTAACCTTTTTGTACAGTACAAGGAGGGAGGTAGTATGTGTAATTACCTATCACTGATAACTTGTTTGCACAGTATGAGGGAGTTAATATGTGAAATTAAGTATATGTAATAACCTGTTTGTAGGGTATAAAGAGGGAGCTATGCACTCTTAGAACCACAATCTTGAACTTTCTCCTCTGACTTCTTTCTAGTCAACTTTTTGAGCTTTTATTTACTGTCGGCATTCGAAATTTCATCAGTTAGCTTTTTCCATTCTCCACTACTCTGACACTATAAAAGTACTTGTTTGCACCTTTTTCTAACAGTTTTCATGCTTATTTTCTTGATTTAGCTTTTGGTTGCTCTAATTTTGGCCTTTCAAAGAACTTCTGTCAGCATCATCAAACTGGTTTAGAAATTTGAGGCCTGTGATCATGTCTCCCCATACTCTCCTTTTTCCATGGTAAGCAAATTTATGGTCTCTAACCTCTTGCTGTAGGTCATCTCTCATGTTTTTGGGACTATCTTTGTTGCACCCTTCTTGCTTATCTGTATTAGTACTTTGTGCTTCTTTAAGTGCAATGAGAAGCATATTCCAGATTTGCTTTAAGTTGAAGGTCGGTAGTAGTTGATAGGCAGTCAGCGACGAGTGGGGTATATTACCAGTACTACCCACCTGGATATAGCGAGGGTTAGTGAAAGCTACATAGTGAGCAAGCACTTCAGTGATTGTCAAGTTGTACTCCTCTGACCCAGGTAGTTGTCTTTCTTTCTTCTTCACCCACATGCGAACTACTGGTAGTCTGTTCATGAACATACAATCTTTCCTTGTCATAAACACCACTTGACAACACTTACATTGTTGACCCCCAAGTCTCTCATACATATATTCCTGTAGCATATTACATGCTAGATTTTATTCATATCGAGGCCTTTTTTCGTTGTGTCCCATCCTTATCACTTTTGCATTTATCTTGTTGGATTTCATAAACCACGCATCAAACCAACTTTGTTGCCTGTTAAAATTCCTTTATAATAGAGTTGATTCAATCCTCATCATTCTTTACCTTTCTCATGACCTTAGCATCACCCACAAAAATATTCAGTTATGAGGCCAGTCCTTCTGGGAAGTCATTTCCATAGTTTGTGAAGAGGAATGGCCCTGCAACACAACAGGTAACTGCAGCCCATTTTGAGGAGGCTTCCCTAACATGCATTTTGTGTTCCTTTCCAGTTAGATAATTCTCTCTGTCAAAGGTGTTTCCCTTATATGTTTGCCTGAATATCTACCTTACTAACCTTTAATGTGGTGGTGTCAGATGCCCACTGACAGTTCAGGAACATATAGTTCACCTGTTCATCCCTTTTGTCTAAGAAATTTGTTGTGCACGACCTCCTTTCCCTGAACCATTGTTGTCTCTCACTTTGAGAGTTTTTCCTTTGCAATTAATGATTCATTTGCTACTTGAGTAATTTTTTGTACTGACCATGCACATCAGATATGCTGGCCTGTAATGTCTACATGGAGATATTGGCTCTGATGTCCATCTGCATATGATATGAAAAAGAATCCTCCATCTAAAAGTAAGAAAAATTTTTAAAACAAATTATAAATAGCTTATGTGTTGGCCTGGTCCATTGTTGATTAAGGGGCTAGAGAGGGTGTAGTTGATATATCTGATGTCTGTCTTGCCATTAGAAAATTGCAGAAAAATATCTGATTCCTCAGAGCAAGTCATGATAAGTGCACAGCAGTCAACCTGCAAGTCATACATACATGGTAATCCCACTGAAATTCGTAGATAGTTGCATGACCTATGTAATGAGGAATGCTTATAATATGTATCAGGTTGTGAGGAAAATGAAGAAGTATAACAAGAGAAATGTGAAAAAGTAAGTGGTTTAGTGATTTCAGTGGATTATGTAACAAGGAAGGAGGTCTGTGCTGGAAGTGTTCCCACTGACTTTGCAGCCGTGGAAGAAATTTCAGAACAGTTTTACCTAGTTTTTTCTTCATACAATCATGGGTTGATCGAAGATTGTGGCAACAGATAAGTAAAGAGGTAGCTTATTTCCAAAGAAATTACCCCTAATGATAATCAATGCACATGTGCCAGCCACTCAGTTGTCATGCTTAATTTCAGCGTGAGCTAGTGTAATATTTTTTGATATGTTCATGTCACTTAACGTTATCTCTGAGGGTGTGTATGAAATATGAGTAAAGTGTGCTATAAAACTCAGGATTAAGAAAGAAACATAACATTCCATATCCTCCCATGTGTGCTAGTCAATTTCCCTCACTCTGATTTGTAGTGTGAAATATCATGTTTTTATGTATACCTATGCTGTTCAGCACCATTGCATTGCCTGTGTATAAAATATGAGTACGGTGTGAAAACAAGCTTCAGAAGAAGAAAGTAATAAGATCTCTCAGTCTCCACATCATGTAGGGAACTTTTAGATGTGTTACCCACACCATCCTCCATCCCTTACTCAGAAATTGATCAGACTAAGGCAGAGGTATTTATATGAATGAAGGCCAACATAGGCTTACACATTGAAGTACTTGGGAGAAACAGACAGCCTAAGAAGTACTTGGGAGAAACAGACAGCCTAAGTCCTATTGGCCCTTGTGTAGGCTCTCTGTGTATAACATTTATCCATTGCTATTTCTTATCTAAGTAGATGAGTTAAGGATAAAGTAGTAAAAAGGCTGTCTTCCCACCCTTCACTCACTTTGGCAGCAACAGGCAGCAGGAAAATTAATATATATAGGAAGGGTAGTGAGTGGTGGGATGAAGTAAAGTTGTTAGTGAAAGAGAAAAGAGAGGCATTTGTACAATACTTACAAGGTAATAGTGCAAATGACTGGGAGATATATAAGAGAAAGTGGCAGGAGGTCAAGAAGAAAGTGCTAAGGTTGAAAAACAGGGCAAATGAGAGTGGGGTGAGAGAGTATCACTAAACTTTAGAGAGAATGAAAAGATGTTTTGGAAGGAGGTAAATAATGTGCGTAAGATAAGAAAAAATGGGAACATCGGTGAAGGGGGGAAATAATAACAGGTAGTGATGGAGTGAGTATTTTCAAGGATTGTTGAATATATTTCATGAGAGAGTGGCAGATGTAGGGTGTATTGGTCGGGGTGGTGTGCGAAGTGAGGGAGTCAGGGAGAGTGGTTTGTTGGAGGGAAAGGAGGTGGTGAAAGCCTTGCAGAAGATGAAATCCAGCAAGGCAGCAGGATTGGATGGTACTACCATTGAATCCATTAAGAAAGGGGTTGACTTTGTTGTTGATTGTTTGGTAAGAATATTCAGTGTATGTATGGTTCATGGTGAATTTCCTGAGGATTGGCAGAGTGTATGTATAGTGCCATTGTACAAAGGCAAAAAGGATAAAGGTAAGTGTTCAAACTACAGAGGTATAAGTTTGTTGAATATTTCTGGAAAAGTGTATGGGAGGGTATTGATTGAGAAGGTGAAGGCATGTATAGAGCATCAGATTGGGGAGGAGCAGTGTGGTTTTAGAAGTGGTAAAGGATATATGTGAGAAATGTTTAGAAAATCAGATGGGTTTGTATGTAGCATTTATGGATCTGGAGAAGGCATACGATAAGAGTTGATAGAGAGGCTTTGTGGAAGGTCTTAACAGTATATGGTGTGGAAGGTAAGCTGCTAGAAGCAGTGAGAACTCTTATCAGGAGTGTAAGGCATGTGTACAAGTAGGAAAAGAGGAGAGTGGTTGCTTCCTAGTGATGGTTGGTCTGCAGCAAGGGTGTGTGATGTCCCTGTGGTTGTTTAATTTGTTTATGGATGGGATGGTTAGAGGGGCGACTATGCAGTCTCTTAGGTATGAGAGGGCCTGGGAAGTGAGTCAATTGTTGTTCATCAATAGTGCAGCACTGGTGGCTGATTTGAGTGAGAAACTGCACAAGTTGTCGACTGAGTTTGGAAAAGTGTGTGAAAGGAGAAGGAAAGTGCGTGAAAGGAGAAGGCTGAGAGTAAATGTGAATAAGAGCAAGGTTATTAGGTTAAGCATGGTTGAGGGACAAATTAGTTGGGATTTGAGTTTGAATGAAGAAAAATTAGAGGAAATGAAGTGTTTTAAATATCTGGGAGTAGACTTGGCAGCGAATGTAACCATGGAAGTGTAAATGAGTCATAGGGTGGGGGAGGGGGCGAAGGTTCTGGTAGCGATGAAAAATGTGTGGAAAGAGAGAATGTTATCTCGGAGAGCATAAATGGGTATGTTTGAAGGAATAGTAGTTCCAACAATATTATGTGGTTGCAAGGCATGGGCTATAGATATAGTTGTATGGAGGAGGGTGGATGTGTTGGAAATGAAGTGTTTCATTATGTGGCATGAGATAGTTAGACCAAGTAAGTAATGTAAGGGTAAGAGAGATGTGTGGTAATAAAAAGAGTGTGGTTGAGAGATCAGAAGGGGGTGTGTTGAAATGATTTATACATATGGAATGAATGAGTGAGGAAGAATGGTTTGGAAACATCTTGGGAGTGAAGTCAGGGGATGCTGAGAGGACAAGAGCAAAGGAAGGAGTAACACTACTTCTGAAGCAGGATTTGTTATTACGTGATAGAGTGTAAGGAAGTAAATTCCATATTGCACCTGGTCATGAGAAGAAAGATCTTGAGAGGCAAGTGTCAGCAGTTTTGGTGTATGAGACCGGGTATTGGTGATGGGTGATTTAAATGCAAAGGTAAGTAATGTGGCAATTGAGGGTATAATTGGTGCACATGGGGTATTCAGTGTTGTGAATGGAAATGGT
>JAYMFT010123022.1:0-13211 GCA_038088735.1 Panulirus argus | reverse complement strand
CCCTTGAGCACGACGGTACTACGACCCCTTGAGCACGACGGTACTACGACCCCTTGAACACGACGGTGCTACGACCCCTTGAGCACACACGACATATATTCCACACATGTTACGCAGCGTCACCTAAAGCGTTACGTTATGCTGTGTTATATTCACCAATATACTGTCGTGCATTGATGAGCTTCGTTATATGATGAGCTTCGTTATATGATGCCGTCACAGGCTACAGGGATCTGTGACTCAGTGTCTTATATTCCTATATCGTTACGTTATACTCCTATATCGTTACACGGTCATATCGTTACGTTATATTTGTAACACTGCTCTGCTTTCAGTGTATATATATATATATAGAGTGCTGGTTTGTTATACTGTTCGTTACGGCCGCATTTCGCCCCATTAAGGCGTTACATGCCTTCTGTTACTGTATATAATGCCGTTACAGTTGGCCCATGTGACGTCACCGCGTTACGTATGCGTTACGAGACGGTTTTTTCCCCGAGACCAACGCTGTAACGCGATTCGGTGTGTCACACCTGCGTATATTTCTGTGCCTTGTCTGTTATGTAACCCTGGTTTATATTCTGTGTCGCACTCGTACCGTCTTGGGCGATGGTGTCTTGCTATTACGAGGTTACGCAGTGGAGGCTTTGCGGGGTTACGCCTCCCTCGGACGTACCAACTGGGATACGCCGGGCAAAATGTATATTTCTCATTTATTTTTGTTAGGAAAAACTAATTTGTTTAAGCAATTTCATATTTGGCGCGCGAGCTTGTGTGTTATATAGACAGCGCCTATATTGCGAAGGAATTCGAGAGACGTAAGCTTGATTTTCGCGTGCTGAGACACGGCGGGTGAGTCCGGGGTTTAATGTGTGGACTACCAGATCCCGAGATTCGAACCAAGGTATTCGTGTAGTGAGGATGGCAAGCGAAGGTGCCCCCCTTTTTTTTTTTTTTTTTTTTGAGGGGTTTTGGAGACAGAGTGTGGAATCTCTAGGGGGGATCTCTCTGGGGGTAGGTGACTGTGTGTCCCTTGGATATGGGGGGGAGGTAGGGGGAGGATTTGGTGTGTGTGTGTGGGGGGGGGGAGGGGGAGGGGGGGGGAGGCAGCTATTGTTGAGATTTTATTAAATCTATTGTGTCTATTCTAGTGTCTTCAGCGTTGCTTGGCCTGCCTGCTTGCATTGGCTTGCTTGCTTGCTTGCTTGCTTGCTTGCCTAACGTTACCTAAGTGCATCTGTGATTTACCTTACTTGCCTAAGCCGACCTTGCCTTAGTATTTGTTTAACTGACAGAAGCAAACCTAATCTTGCTAGTTTTTCCTCTTACCTAACCTGGTATTACATAGCCCAGTGTGCTTTAGAGTCCTCTCCCCACGCTTGTCACCCCGCGTATATTTCTCCCCCTCTGTATCATCTCCCCTCTGTTTCATTATTCTCCCCACGTATCTTTCCTTTCCCCTCTATATCTCCCCTGTTTAATTATTCACCCCACGTATCTTTCTCCCCTCAGTTTCATTTTTCTCCACACGTATCTTTCTCCCCTCTTTCATTATTCACCCCACGTATCTTTCTCCCCTCTGTATCTCCCCTCTTTCATTATTCACCCCACGTATCTTTCTCCCCTATGTATCTCCCCTGTTTCATTATTCACCCCACGTATCTTTCTCCCCTCCATATCTCCCCAGAATTTCATTCTTCTCCCCACCCCCCACCACGGGGCCGCATTCTCCCCATATTTCCACCACGGTGCCCACCCACTAGTCACCCCACCAAATCCCGTTTTCCATGTTGTCTCCCCACACTCTCTCTCCCCTTTATTCATAGTATGTCAGGCGTGTTCTTTAACTCCCCATATGTGTGTGTGTGTGTGTGTGTGTGTGTGCCGCCCACCGCCCGCATGCCCCCATAGTATGGGGTTGGGGCGGCCGGATGATGGTATTATTGGCAACCACCTCAGTCTAGCCACCCCTAGAGAGTCTCTCTCTCTCTCTATCTCTCTCTCTCACACACACACACACAAACACACGCACACCCACACACCCACCCACCCACCCACCCCATAACCCCATAACCCCCCCCCTCACCCCTCCTTTGACGACCACTTGTGTACATAACGCGCATGCCGGTATTACCCCCTGCTGTGGTGGTGAGCGCTACGCGCTAACTAGCTAGCTAGCTAGCCCGCTGCCTGCCTTCCCCCATTAAGGGCGCCAGATCTCGTCAATCGACAGTCGTTCGATAGATAGATAGATAGATAGTTACCAGGAAGCTGTATAGATAGATAGATAGATAGATAGATAGATAGATAGTTACCAGGAAGCTGTTGAGATAGATAGATAGATAGATAGTTACCAGGAAGCTGTTGAGATAGATAGATAGATAGATAGATAGATAGATAGTTACCAGGAAGCTGTTGACAAGGTCGAAATTCGTTTGGCACCGCGTGATATGGTGTCAGAGGGAGAGGGTTGCCAGGTAGTCCATTGACCCATGGCCTTGTGGGATACGGCCCTCTTCTCTTAGCTCTGCTGTGGGTAGTTGTTAGGGAGACGACCCCCTTCCCCCCCCCCCCGACCCCTTGGGTGTGATTGATGAACTTGGCCTTTGACGTGTTGAGCTAGAGGTCCAAGGCCAAGGGCGTTGTACTCAAGGAGTCGTAGTACCGTTGTGCTCAAGGGGTCGTAGTACCGTCGTGCTCAAGGGGTCGTAGTACCGTCTCAGTGCTCAGGGGGTCGTAGTACCGTCGTGCTCAAGGGGTCGTACTACCGTCTTGCTCAAAGGGTCGTAGTACCGTCGTGCTCAAGGGGTCGGAGTACCGTCTAAGTGCTCAAGGGGTTGTAGTACCGTCGTGCTCAAGGGGTCGTAGCACCGTCGTGCTCAAGGGGTCGTAGTACCGTCGTGCTCAAGGGGTCGTAGCACCGTCCTGCTCAAGGGGTCGTAGTACCGTCTCAGTGCTCAAGGGGTCGTAGTACCGTCGTGCTCAGAGGCTTAAAGAATCATATCGTTGTGTAGAAAATATTTATCAAAAGTTCCCTTCAGTCTATATACAGCTCTCCTGTGTTTATATAGAATCTGAGAATGTGTATAATGTCCCCTCAGATGTACATAGGTCGTTACTGAAGCCTGAAACTGTATTTTCAGAGGATCTCTGAGTTACTGAATTTTGAATTTATAAAAAAATCATAAAAATTATTATGAAAATTACGAATTTTTATTGATTTACAGGAATTAGAAATATGAAAATTTTAAGGAATTTAACCAAAGCCATTTTTTTTTTAAGTGTTTAGATTCACAACATTGTAAGTGTTAAGTGACTGTTAAGTGTCTTGGTAAGGTAGAACGAACGTAGATGCCACTTATATAAGTGGTGTGGAAAGTATAAGTGTGGGGACATCCCAAGAAAAGTGAATTTGAAAAGAAATATTGATTAGTTTTTGTATAACGATTTCTCTTGAGTGGCCCTGATATGTGGCCATACGTGATTGTGGCCCTGGTGTGGCCATGGGCCGTCATGTAGCTTCCCAGGCCCTCAAAAGTGGCCATAGACGGCGATCCATTACCTGTGGCCCTGGGAAGTGGCCATAGACGGTGTGACCCATTAATTGTGGCCCCTGGAAGAGTGGCCATAGACGGTGATCCAGCTCTCTCGTGGTCCAGTAAAGTGGGCCAGATGCGGTCCGGCACACATGGCCCGCAGGCTACGCCGCCACAGTCATGTGTCTTAGTCTGCGACACTTGGCCGACCTGTTCAATTGTAAGTTGGGGGAAATGTGGCCTATGGTAGGGGAAAATCAGCCTAAGGTAGGGGAAAATTAGCTCAGTGTAGGGAGAAATTGGCCCAGGGTAGGGGAAAATTGGCCCAGGGTAGGAAAAAATTGGCCCAGGGTAGGGAAAAATTGGTCCAGGGTAGGGAAAAATTGGCCCAGGGTTGGGGAAAATTGGCCCAGGGTAGGGAAAAATTGGTCCAGAGTAGGGGAAAATTGACCAAGGGTGGGGAAAAATTGGCTCATGGTAGGGGAAAAAGTGGCTTAAGTTAGGGGAAAATTGCCCTAGGGTAGGAAAAAGTTGTCCCAGGGTAGGGGGGAAAAAGTGGCTTAAGGTAAGGAAAAATTGTTCTTGGGTAGGGGGAAATTGGCCTTAGGTAGGGAAAATTAGCCAAAAGTAGGGAGAAATTAGCTTAGATTAGGGAAAATTGCCCGAGGGTAGGGGGAAAAAGTGGCCTAGGGTAGGGGAAATTGCCCTTTTTGTAGGGAGAAAACTTTATAGTAATGAGGGAGTTGTAGAGATTAAAGATATTGATTACTGCAACAAATTGATTAAATTTTGATTACTGTAGACAACCCTGTTTTGACGCTGGTAGCTCACAGTATGTTTTGAATGATAGTGAATGCAGCAAGGGGATCCAGAAGTGAAGTTATTCACGATGGGTGCCAGTGAATGACTTGAGTTATACATTAAGGGCTGGAGTTATACATTAAGGATGCAAAAGAATGGTCAGGTCATACATTAAGGAGGTCAGTGAATGACTTGGTTATACATTAATGATGCAGTGAATGATCAGGTTATACATTAATATTGGTAATGAATGACAAGGTTATACATTAAGGTTGCCAATGAGTGACCGGGTTATACATTAAGGAGGTCAGTGAATGACCAGGTTATACATTCAGGATGCCAATGAATGACTAAGTTATGCATTAAGGATGCTAGTGAGTGAATTGGTTATACATTAAGGGTGCCAATGAATAACTAGGCTATACATTAATTTGCCAGTGAGTGACTTGGTTATACATTAAGGATGCCAGTGAATAACTAGGTTATACATTAAGGATGCCAGTGAGTGAGTTGGTTATACATTAAGGAGGCCAAAGAATGACGAGGTTATACATTAAGCAAGCCGATGAATGATTAACCTTAAGGTTATTCATAAGATATCCCAGCAAATAACCGGGTCATTCATGGATGAATACGACCAGTGAATGAACCGGATGTGCTCTCTTAAGGCTCTCACAGAATGCCCAGGGGTCCATTCATCAAGTGAGTCAGTGAATGACCAAGTCATTCAATAGAGATGCCAGTCAGTGAATAGACCACATCTCTCCCCCAAGTGAATGAGAGAGAGAGAGAGAGAGAGAGAGAGAGAGAGAGAGAGAGAGAGAATTCCTTCACTCCCGTGTTAACGTGTGGGGCTTCCCGTGTGTTAGGTACGTTTTATTTTCAACCCGGGTTTAGGGGGGTTTAGTAAACCACCTGTGCACATCTGAAAGGTAAGTCCCAAGCGTCTTCTGGGTTTGTGTGTCGATGTGTGTGCACATTTGTAGGTTGCGTGTGCACATGTATAGATTCTGTACACATATGTACGCTGTTTGCACATATGTAGCTTTGTATTCACATGTGAAGCCTCTGTACACATGCGTAGGCTGTGTACACAGGCCCTGTACACACACGTAGACTATGCACATGTGTAGGTGTGTACATATGTATGTGGTGTGTACCCTTATATTTATTGCCTGTGCAACCCATATGTAGGCTATGTAAATATACGTTTGGCTTTTTGCTCAGACATATGTAAGTTGTTTATATTTACCCGTAGGTTGTGTGACTCTTATGTCAGCTGTCTAGTAGTGTATATGTGGTCTGTGTGCACTGATATGTAGACTACGTGCGTATGTATGTAAGCTTCGTGCACGTATGTAGGCCGTGTGCAGCATGGTAGGCCGATTTTCCACCTGTATCAGTAGACTGAGGTTGCCCACTGTCCACTCTTTTGTTTACAGGTCGGGCCGGTCGGCGGAACAGCGGCGGGAGTGAGGATGAGACGGGACCCGCCCCCTCAATCAAGGGGCAGGCCCGATTCGAGGACGCTGCCACCCTCCAGTCCAATTGGTCGCCGCCCCAGCACTACAGCCAATTGGAGAGCGCCACGTCACCGCGCACGGACCAACCGGAGGCCCCGACGGCGGCGCGCGAGGGCCAATCGGCGGGCGTGAAGACGCTCAAGGAGGAGATCAACGTAGCGGAGACGGAGCGCGCCAAGAACGTCCTTCGGCAGGGTATCAGAGAAAACGGGAACGCGCACGAGACGAGAGAAAACGTGGGAAAACGGGATATGGTTGCCCTCGAGAAAAAAGAAGAGGCCGACTTGATCGTCAGTGAGAGTGTTGTGATTAAGGACTCTGCCAAGGAGAAAGATATTGACCACAGAGCTGACCCGTTGACCAAGTCCGGACTCAGTGAGCTGTACAATGCGGTGAGCCGGGGGGAGGACCGTCCCAAGAAACAGGGGCAGTCGAAGGAGACGTCCGAGGAGGTCAATGCCAAGCTCAAGGAGTCGTCCATCTCGGGGCACTCGGAGCCGTCCGAGATAAGGGATCTCAGGAGGGAGTTCGAGGAGAGGCGTGCGCGGAGAGAGGAAGTGATAGAGAGACGGAAGAGAGAGGACGCCGGGGACAGGCGGAGGGACGAGGCGGCCGACAGGAGACGGGAGGAGGTCTTGGAGGCGAGGAGGAGACGGGAGAAGGGGGACTCGCCCCAGAGAGGGGTCAGGGGTCGGTACACAGACGCGAGACAAAGGGAGGGCAGTGAAGAGGGCAGGGAGGCGAGGCACAGGGAAGCCAGCGAGGAGGGGCGGGAGCACAGACTGGGCAGCGGCCCGTGGCGGCACAGCAATGAGGAGGTGGGCCACAGAGACGGGAGTGAGGAGAGGACAGTGCGGCACAGAGACGGGAGTGAGGAGGCTTGCGAGAGAGCCAAGCAGAGAGACAGGCCGGTTAGAAAGGCGCGAGAGACGAGAGCGAGAAAGCACGAGACGGATGTTAGAGAGACGGGCGAGAGCTGTGGGCGGGGCGAGACGGCCCAGGACGGCGGGAGGACCACGCCCCCTCCGCCGCAGACCACGCCCACCGCGGAGGAGGAGGCGCCGCTACCTCAGCCGCCGGCCGATGTGGTGGTGGTGGGCGGAGTGCTGAGCGCCCTCAAGGCCGAGACCGTGTACGTCTCGAGCTCAGAGGACCTCTCCCTCTTGGAGGAGCACCACCTGAAGCTGGCGGAGTCGCCCGAGGGCAAGATCAAGGATGACCTCGACCGCAGGGAGCAGGAGGAGGAGAAGGAGGCGGCGAGAGAGCCCGAGAGACGAGAGGAAGAAGATCTCACGGATCGAACCCCTGCCCGCCGGCAGCTCTTCCCCGATGTGGTGGCCGAGTGCGAGGGCAGGGCCCCCGGGACTGGCGGGGACGATGGGGCCCCCAGGGCGGACGAGTCCCAGGCGGTGGAGGAGCCCCTAGGAGGCGTCGGAGCTGTCGAACCCCCCGTCGGAGCTGTCGAACCCCCCGTCGAAGCTGTCGCACCCTCTGAGGGGGCCGAGTTCGATGTCCCCGAGTTGTCGCAGTCGGAGGTCAAGGAGGCCCCCGCAGACGGGGACTCAGAGCCCCGGATGGACACGGCCGAGGAACCAGGGAGGGTCCCCACCCCTCCGTTGAGCCCTAGGGCTCAGTCCCTGGCCGCCCTCGATGCCCTGATCCACGGCCGACCGCCCCAGGGCGCCCCGACGACGACGCCGCCCCCCGGAGGAGGCAGCGCCCCCTCAGGAGAGCACCACCACCTGTCGGAGGAGGAGATTCTCTACGATCACACCGTCACCTCTGCTCAGCACAAGATACAGGTAAGTCTTCGGTTCCCTCAGGTCCTGACCTGTGGTGGACCTGCGTAACCAGCTCTCTCTCAGGTCCTGGCCTGTAGTGGACCTGGATAACCAGCTCTCTCTCAGGTCCTGGCCTGTAGTGGACCTGGATAACCAGCTCTCTCTCAGGTCCTGACCTGTGAGCTCCCCGGCACAGGTAAGTCCTCCACCAGGTACATAGATGGAATGACCAGGTCTCTGGTGCTCCCGAAGTACATACATAGAGGGAGAAGGTGGGGGGTACACCCTTGATATATAGATGGAACGACCAGGTAAGTCCCTCCTTCTTGATACATAGATGACAGCGCTGGTAGATAAGTGCCCTCCCGCTAGATGTATAGATGGCGCTGGTAGATAGAGGGAGTCATGATGGAGCGTTGTACTCCAGTTAATTTCCCCTCTGTTGATCAGATGGATCACTCAGGCGCCCGGGGGAAACAGGCAGTTAATCCTGCTGGGATTAAATTGATCATTTGATCGTCGATGTGATTAGATGGGCTTTTAATCAGCATCTTGGGAAGTTTATGAAAGTTGATGAAGAAATTTTTTGGTAGAATAAGAACATAAACGGTATCAAGATAATGGTAAGCGATCATTAATCATTTTTCATTGGTTCGTATGGGTCAAGTGTATGTGGTTCTTCAGGTAGATTATGAACCTTTACGCCTCTATGGCAACTGCTCATGTACTAAAGCAATTTGCACTGAATTTCCTTGAATATTGTGATTGGCATAATATTTTTTGAGATGTAGATTGGGATTAAGGATTAATGAATGTATTGATTTGTTGAAAAGCTCATTTCGTTGTAAGCTGTGACGTAATGAATATACGTAACACGTCATTCGGCCCCGCGGTAGGCAAATGCTGGTGCATGAAGGGTGTGCAGTGAATGAATCAGTGGCAGACACAGTGTATAACTTCCTCAGCACGATGGTTCGACGCTTGGGGTCGTATGTCCTGGGCTTCAACCAACCGTCGTGCTTAAGGGTCGTAGTACCGTCGTGCTCAAGGGTCGTCCCGTCGGGCTCAAGGGTCTAGCAGTCTTGCCCAGCGGTCGTATTATTGTCTTTCTCAAGGGTCGTAGTACTGTCATTTTCCAAAGGCCGTCCCGCCGTACTGAAAGGGTTCTGAAGATTTAAGAGAGGCTGAAGTGGAAAAAAAACAAAAACACACAACAGCAAAAAGCCTTGAATACGTCTTTATGCTGATGATGCGACCATGGCAGTCGGACAGATGCAATGACCTTTCCTCTAATGCACTCGATGGCGCATACGATGAATACAGATGACCCCGCCAGCGCCCCAGGGCTTCGACCGCATCTGGGTGTTCCAATTACAGGAAGTTGAAAACCCCTTTCCTCTCTCTCTCTCTCTCTCTCTCTCTCTCTCTCTCCATGGCTTCGATTGCAAGTGAATGTTTCGACTTATAGGAGTTGAACCACACACACCCCCCCCTTCTTCCTCCCCCTCTTTCTCTCACCCTTTGGGGTGATTGGAGGAAGCCAACTCCTTTGGGTAGTGAACATAAAGCGAGTGGTTACCCCATCCCCGGTGGAGTAGTTACACTACTAATCGGCACGTCAAACATGACTCTACATCGGGGTCATATGGGCGTTGGAAAACGAGAAGCGGTTACGCCCAATTGACCTTACCGTTCAAAGAAAACGGGGGACTAGACCAGGAGCGTCTTCAAAGAAAATGGTGGGCTGGAATCTTCGGGCCGTCTAAAGAAAATGGTTAGGTGACATCTGTGGACCTTCAAAGAAAATGGTTGGCTGGAAACTTCTGACCTTCAAAGAAAATGGTTGGTGGAAATCTTCTGACCTTCTTCAAAGAAAACAGTAGGGTGGAATCTTCTGACCTTTCAAAGAAAACGGTATGCTGGCACCTGCGGACAGTGAAAGAAAACGCCAGACTGATGTATTGAAAGCAGGGAGGAGACGGGGGCAAGTCCGGTAGTGAAGATGATGAAATCAGAGACTGGGACATTGTGGGAAATTCCGTTAAAATAAAGAAAAAAAAAAAAAGGAGCCTCATATAATGAGGGCAGAGGATGTCATCCCACAAGGAGAGTATGGTGGAAAATACCATACCAAACGCATGAGAGCATGACCCTTAGAAGTGTCACAATGTGTAGTGGAGAGAGAGAGGCAGTGTTTATCCTGTTATTGCCGTACGACGGGTTTCCGTTGTACCTTAAAGCTCAAAGTCCTTAACCATGAGGTAGGATCTTCGACCATGTACGGTGTATGTTGAGATTCGCTGGCTTATAATTTCGCGGTGGATATTTTTGATTTTTTTGTTCGCCTTTGTTGTATTATTTCCTGAAGTATTGCTGTATGATCTATTTTGACCGCATGATAAGGCAGTGTATGATGTATGGGGGTTTCTGCATTCGTTTGGATGCATAATTATGTATAAATAGTCATTTTTCATTTGAATATTCAATTAAAGGATTGAAAGTTGTTTGTGTGTATGTGTGTGTTTGTGTGTGTGTGTGTATGTGTATGTGTGTCAGTGTGTGTGTGTCTATGTGTGTGTGTGTCTAAGTGTGTGTGTGTGTGTGTCAGTGTGTGTGTGTCTATGTGTGTGTTGTGTGTGTGTCTATGTATGTGTGTGTGTGTGTGTGTGTGTATGTGTATGTGTGTCAGTGTGTGTGTCTATGTATGTGTGTGTGTGTGTTTGTGTGTCAGTGTGTGTGTGTCTATGTGTGTGTGTGTCTAAGTGTGTGTGTGTGTGTGTCAGTGTGTGTGTCAGTGTGTGTGTGTGTGTGTGTGTGTGTGTGTGTGTGTGTATGATGCTATCCTGCCAGATAACTCTTCCGTAGTTATCTTATCAGTTCGGGAGATAAGTGTCCAAACATGAGTCCAGCTGATAACAGTATTGCCAGGTTAGGAAACAGACGAAAAACAGTTAAAATACTTTTAAACACAGTGTTTCTCAACGTGTATTGACCACCCAAGATCAGCCCTGGTGTGTGTGTGTGTGTGTGGGTGTGTGTGTGTTGTTTACACTGCGTGGTAATAGAGGAAGAGAGTAAGGGGATTACGGCCTATAGGAACGCCACTAAAATGCGTTGAAAGACTTTGTGTTTAGGACTAGCCACTGAATAGCATTAAGGGCGGGATGAGTGCGGTTGAGCACTGGTGGTGGGTTGGTGGGGGGGAGAGATAATGGGGGTGGTTCCCCCACTTGTCACTGGCACTGGTGACGTCACGGCTCGCCCCCCACCACCCCTCCACCACCCCCCAAAGCCAGCGAGACAGCTGTGTGGCGCTGGAGTCGAGCGGTTGTCCCGTGTGCTTCAGTATAGCTCCCTCTGTTCGTCTTGCCACACCACGGCTTTGTGTGTGTGTGCGTGTGCGTGTGTGCGTGCGCGTGTGTGGTTGAGTGTGGTGGTGTAAAAATGAACCACACTACCACACCCTCCCTCCACCCCTTGCTCTAGTATAGCAGTTTAAAAGCGGCCCCCGGTATGCCAAGGGAAAAACCTACATGTGCTATATGTGGGGTGATTTGCATATATGTATTCCAAAAACAATTTTTTTTTTACGGTTTTGGTGTCAAGTGAATTTGTCGATGAAGTGTTGGTACGCTCAGCTGTAGTGCCGTAGTGAGTGCGTCAAAAGTGTCGGTACTTTTAGCCGTAGTGCAGATGTGAGTGTCTTAGAAACACATCATCACTATGGCCAGCTGTCACGTTGTTTATAAGTGTTTTTGCGTTAAGTGCACGAAACGAAGCGATGATATAAAAAGTGCTTTCTTTATAAGTAATGTACATTAATGTCTCGTGTTTTAAGTGTTGGAAAGGAAAAAAGGGTGTTTTTATAAGTGCTTCCACTTAAGCACGAGCGGTAGTCACCGTAGTGATGATAGTGAGTCTATACGCGTTGGGGGGTACCTCCAGGACTTCTTAAGTAACTACTTAAACGGTGTGACTTGATCGGGACTACAGGCCATTTAAGTGACCGTTTCGGGCAAGCAAGTGGTGGCAGGGCAGCGTGGCTGTAGTGTTGGCAGTGTTGTCCGGAGAGGAGGAGGAGGAGGAGGCTGGTTGCCGCCTGTTGGAGGGGGAGGGGGCTGTTAAGCACCGGCTCTGTTGTGGGAGAGATGAGGGCGATGGGAAAATTGGTGTCTGCGTTGCACTTCTGCCCCACGCACTACTCTTCTCTCTCTCTCTCCCCCTCCAAGCGATTTGGAGGTCCCTCGCCTCCAAAAAATTGTCCCTTGCGTCTTTAGAGTTGGGCCCATCCTCCCTCCCTCCCATCTCAAATATGTTGACCTCACACCCCTCCAAAACAAATCGACCTCCAAAATAACGTGACCATACCTCCGAACAAAATGACCCCCCTCACCTCCAAACAAGTAGACTCCCTCACCTCCAAACAAGTTTGACCCCCCTTACCTCGAAACAGGTAGACCCCCCTTTACCTCCAAACAAGTTTGACCCCCTCACCTCCAAACTAGTAGACCTCTCCTCCAAGAGACAGAGAGAGATACATAGAGCAGTGTGTTGTAGCATTAAGACCTTTCCAGTAAAAGTTACCAGAAACTGTCCATGCAACTGATTGTAGCGCAGCCTTGGACCTGCAAGACCTCGTGTAAAAGGGGCCCTTAGAATAATACCAGGCCCTTTCCAGAAAGGGGTTCTGGAATATATATATATATATATATATATATATATATATATATTTAAATGGCCCTAGTATGGTATGTTATGTAAGAGTAAGGCTTCTATCAATGGCACAAAAAAAAAGGCCCAAGGGCCCCCAAGGAAAAAAAAAAGGCTTCAGAGGGCCTTTAAATGGCCTTGAGTTGGGAGTTGAAGAAAAAAAAAAGGGCTTTTGAGCAGCGCTACTCAGAGAACCCGAACCCCGATATGCTGTCACGCGGGTTCATTCGCTGGGTTCTCAGAAGAAAGAGAGAGAGAGAGAGAGAGAGAGAGAGAGAGAGAGAGAATGGATGGATAGATAGATAAGTTTATGGATAGATAGGTAGATAGATAGATAGGTTTATAGATAGATAGATGGGTAGATAGATAGATGGGTAGATAGATAGATAGATAGATAGATAGGTAGATAGATAGGTAGATAGATAGATAGATGGGTAGATAGATAGACAGAGATAGGTAGATAAATTGGTAGAGAGAGAGAGAGAGATAGGTGGATAGATAGATAGATAGATAGATAGACAGATAGATAGATAGATAGAGAGAGAGAGAGAGAGAGAGAGCACTTAGTTACTTATTTTTTTTACTTACAACGACTTATCAACGAGGTGGTTTTTTCTCCCCCCCCCTCCCCCTGTGCTGGGCGAACGCGTAGCGCTCACCGCGGTTAAATCTATGATTTACGAAGGACGAGTCGTGTGAGAGAGAGAGAGAGAGAGAGAGAGAGAGAATGTTGTTAGGTATTTTGTGTGTGTGTCAGTGTGTGTGTGTGTGTGTGTGTGTGTGTGTCTGTGACCTTGAAGGAGAGGGAGGGGGGGGTGGAGGGGGTCGAGCTCATTGGTTAGAATCCTGGTTGTGGT
>JAYMFT010123011.1:0-13211 GCA_038088735.1 Panulirus argus | reverse complement strand
CTCTCTCTCTCTCTCTCTCTCTCTCTCTCTCTCTCTCTCTCTCTCTCTCTCTCTCTCTCTCTCTCTCTCTCAGGTGTTAAAGTAGATGTACGCGATAGTGATGAAAAATCATAACATGGCTGGCACAGACTTTGTCCTGTACACAAGCCGAGGTGTGTTTGTCTGTTTGTCAGTCTGTCTCTGTGTCTGTTTGTCTGCCTGTGAAAAAAATTAAGTAAAAAAAGAAACGTAGGATCAAGAATAGGGCCCTGGGGAATTCCACGGTGAATGGGGAAAAGTTGTGTTAATGACGTGTCTGTGGTTGCCTGCTCTGCTGGATAGAAAACAGATCTAGGGTACTGGTGAAGTCCGAAGAAAGTTTGTTAAGGACAGTGTGTTGCGTGACAGTTTCAAAGGTTTTCGAGAGTAACTAGACAGGAAAAGTTATTCATGACAAAACTAGATTTGTAAGTTAAAGTAGAAAGATCAACACCAGAACATGGAGATTGGAAATGAGAAATAGAGACGAACCGACAAGTTTGGGAAGGTCTGGAGCCCGACCGGAACTGGATATGTGGTCATAGCTTCCGATGGGGTCAGTAATGTCACTAGATTATAACATCGTCAGAGAGGTACACTCTCTC
The DNA here is from genome assembly GCA_038088735.1 of Panulirus argus. Taxonomy (NCBI): domain Eukaryota; kingdom Metazoa; phylum Arthropoda; class Malacostraca; order Decapoda; family Palinuridae; genus Panulirus; species Panulirus argus. Next base: position 12,588 of record JAYMFT010123011.1, on the reverse strand, counting down.
TCTTTCAATTTTCTCCTCCTTTATTTCTCTTTACAACTGTTATGCTCTCGTGTTTATTGGCTCCCCTCGCTGGGAGAACTGGGGTTGGGGGGTTGTAGTGGCAGGTCTGCGTGTTTCTGTCTGTCTATCTGTCTGTCTGTGCTTCAGCGTGTTGTCAAGAGGCGTGGAATAAAGCGGCGAATGTACGTAGAGTTTTGAGTGGAGGTCGGATCAAGCTGTTGTGTGTTTGGGTGAAGAGAGAGTTTACAGTTAACCATTGCACTTGTTCCACGTTGCATCAGTGGTAAGGTACTGTATTTTATGAAAAGATGTTGTATATTTATTGGTAAAAAAATTATAATTTTGTGGTGAGATGCAGTATTTGATTGTGAGGAAAATAAATCACTCCAGCTGTACCATTAGGAAGATGAAAAAGGATTTCTTAAGCACAGAACATCATCATCATCGTTCTCTCTCTCTCTCTCTCTCTCTCTCTCTCTCTCTCTCTCTCTCTCTCTCTCTCTCTCTCTCTAAAACGCACACAATGGAACCCTTTAAAAGTTTGTTCTTTTTTACTCCTCAACTTCACTCCTCTGATCACCTTTTTAACCTTCAGTTGTTCACTTTAATTTGTTCTCCTTTAATATGTTCCTTGTGACATAATTGTTACTTGTATCAGACTGATAACTCTCGGTGTATTTGACTTCTTAAAATTATCTTGATTTCTTCCAAAAGAACCATCGATCAGGGTTGCCAAGCGTTCGAGATATCCCCGTCTACCGCGCCACCGGTGGACGACCCGGAAACTAACCGGACATTGCTTAAAACGGGTTCGTGTACGTCACACAGTCATACTGTCATCCCCAGTCACACTGTTACTATCCGTCACACTGGTATCCTCCGTTATGCTATCACCTTGTGTCACACAGTCACAGATATTTAGTTACTAGAAATGTAATGTAGCAAAAAGGAAAACACACACACACACACACACACACACACACACACACACACACACACACACAGGCGTACGCGTGCGCGCGCGCGCGGGTGCGTGAGGATGGCGCGGTGCACAGGGAGAGATGGGAAAATAAACTTGCACAACCAGATCCAGGTGGCGGGCACAGGGAGTGGGAGATAAATAAACTCGGCCTGATAAGTGTTGGTTTAACAGATCGCCGCTGAGAGGCCGTGGCGCCACTTTCTGCTCAGAAAAAAAAAAGAGAAAAAAGGAACAGACTTAAAGGACACTTTCTCTGTGCCCCTGAGTATGTTACTTTCTTTATTATTGTGAGATAATTCTGCTGGGGCGGGGGCGGGGGGGGGGGCTATTACGTATGATTTATTGTTTAGATATATGAAGGAGTCACTTGAAATGTATATGTTATACCTAGTATGTTTGCTATATATATATATATATATATATATATATATATATATATATATATATATATATAGTTTGAAATGTATGTGTGGCAAATTATTTATTACCTAGATACAGAAAGTCATTGTTTATGATTTGTAATTTGCGTCTGATTTCTTTATTAGATATTTAAAGAAATTGTTTAATATTAATTTATCTTGAACATGGTTTACTCACGCCTTACATGAAGGTACTATTTGAAAGATATTCCTTGGTCAGTATTTTGAGATATATGAAAACAATATTCGGCAAATTAACCCCACGATTTGGGCACCCAAAGAATTGGGAGAGATTAGATGAATCCCTCTCATATCTAAGCTGATTAGGAGAGAGAGAGAGAGTAAATAATCATAATGGTGCCAGTAAGAACAAAGAACGGATTGGTGTTCTTAAGTATGACGACAATAAAGAACAAAATTATTACCGTTAACACGACCAGAGGAAGCAAAGTCTGAACTACGTGGTAACTCGAACATCGAAGCTTAGATAATGACGTAACTCGAATACCTAACCACGACGCACGGGGGCAACGCGAAGATTGAAGGATGGGTTTATAGGTCGACGCCAGTAGCGACAGCAAACAAACACGCCCAAACAATACAACAACGCGAATACATAAGCACAAAAGATGACAATGTCTTGCCAACAAGTACAACAACTTCCTCTTGAATACAACGAAGTAACAGCTGCCGCAACACCCGCCCTGAGTTGCTGTCAGGCCCGCGCCGAGAACACCACCAGCTGACCCCCAGCCAGCAGCAACACAAGGAGGAAGGTCGCAACACGCGTCCAGCAGACGAATTAGTGTTGTTAGGCATCAGTTAACCTCAGCAGCTGGACCTACCAGCAACACAAAAAAGTCCCAACACACGTCGGAGGTATCATCAGATGACCATCCCAGCAACACAAAAACGTCCCAAGAAACGTAGATACATAATGGACCAGTGTTGCCGCCGGAAGACGAAGAAACACTCTAAAGCAACTCAGCAAGCAACACAAGAGGAGGAGGAGGGAGGACCAACCAAATTTTGCCCTCACGTATCGAGAGATATGAAGGGTCCCTGACGGGCCTTGGTGGCTACCCAAACATTCCGCCACGGAACTCCGTTACGAGGAGAGTGTAAACATCGCCGCTGTGTCCCAGTGGCGATGTTTAGCGTTAAAAGAAAAGGCTCGTGTGGCCCCACTCCCTCTGGGGGATGGGGGGGGTGGCTGTTCAGACGGCAGGATGAGCCTCGCCCGCGCCCGCGAGCGCGCACGTCTGCGATTTCCCTGTCAGAGGGTAAGTGTTTATTTGCCTTTTTTTTTTTTTTTTTGCGTGTTCTGTGTTGAGCTGGTGAATGGAACGCACGTGTATGGTTGTTGCACGAGGCTGTTGATGCCAGAACCGCACACACACACACACACACAATGACGAGGAGAACATTAGAATTTATAAAATCCGTCGAAGTTTATTCTGTTCGTTGTCAGCTTCCCCGCCGTTACGGTGGACAGCAGCTTGAGGAGAATCACACTGTTATGCTACCCGGGGAACGGACGGACTCCCGTGTTGCAGGGGGTGTGTGTGGGTGGGTTTTGAGGCAATCATACGGAGTGGACTCCCAAGTGTTGGCTTTGCAGGGGTGAGTGTTGAAGCTGGCTTGCTCGACGACGTGCCTGCAGGTGGGAAATAACTCGTCGATGGCATCATCGTGTGTGTGTGAGTGTGAGTGTGTGTGTGTGTGTGTGTGTGTGTGGGTGATGGGGTTTCCTGACCTTCCCGTAAAATACAGAACGCAGCTGCTTAGCGCCGCTGTAGCAGGAAGGCACCTCCGGCGAGGCTGTATCATCGTCGTGGATACACGGGGAAGGCAGAACAGTCTCGTGGGGAGGCGTATCGATCCGAAGGAGTGCATCGTTTCCCTGCTCCGTACTGGAACGCAGCCTCGAAGATGCAGGAGGCCAGTAAATTGGGTCCTGAGGTTGCATAGTTATAATGATAATGATAATGATTATAGTAATAATGATAGTAAAAATAATAACGATGATAATGATAATGATTATAGTAATAATGATAGTAAAAATAATAACGATGATAATGATAATGATTATAGCCGGTTTCAACCTTCCTTCACATTCGTAAAGAAAAAAATATCAAGACCGAACATAGATTGCAGAAACGTAGTTCATGCAAGCCCATAACTCCCCAAATAGCACCGATGCGATGCGAAGAGTTGATTGCTCACATCTGCGGACGCTACCCGGAGTCTGTCCATCTGCTGCTCACACGGGGTCGCTGACAGTTCCCCCCTCACACTGGGTCATGAACATGTACACACACACACACACACACACGGGCGTCACCAACGGATGTGCTCACACGGGGTCACTGACAGATGGGCATACACGCGAAGTCGCTGACAGATATACAGACACGGGTTAATGACAGACGAACAGACACGGGTCACAAACAGATGTGCACACTCCGAACGCTCGTAGGTGGAACTGACGAGCGGAAGATCAATTTGAGGCGGTCCTAGTCCCTTAAATCAGGGTCTTGCCCCAGACCTCATTTGCCTCGCCTGCCGGATCGTCTTGGACGTTTTTGGTATCAAACATTTCAAGAGCGCGTCAGCCCGTCGCGGTGGGTTGCCGGACCAATCCCGTGCTTGTTAAACACCTCACAGAGCATGTTAATCCATCTTTGTGCTTGTTCAGGCAATTTCACAGGTCTCACGGAGCTGAGAGACCTGGGGGAAAACCGGTTCCCCGCCCTGATCATGATGCACCGACCTGGGGTTTGATGAGCAGTTTACTGCCCGTCTCTCTGATTCATGGCTTGCCGCTTGTGGCGGTGGCTGGGCTTTGGACACGCTTCTCGTGCGCTGCCGCCATAGCCACCGCCACTACCACAACTACCACCACCACTGCTACCACCACCTCCTCTCCTCCCCCCCCTCCTCGCCACACCTTAACCCTCCCCCTCCCCACCCCCACACCACCTCGGTTCTCCCCCGAAGTCAAGACTCGCCCGGACCATGAGTCAGTAAGGTCATGTGAGTCACGGCCGAGTAAGGCGGACTCCCCCTGGACTCACGACTAGAGTTGAAATTAAAGAAACGGGGAAACTCCGACAGGGATCCGTTGTAAGGAACCTAACGGGTATGACTTACTGTTTACCTTTTTTTTCCTATGTATGATTGACTTTTTCACACACACACACACACACACACACACACACACACACGTACCTGAATCAAGAAAGACGAGTAACAAGTGAAGGCTAGAGGCTTTATATTTAACCACCATGGAAGAGAGAAGAGTGAGTGGTGACCTATCAAAACCTTTAGATTTTTAAAAGGGTCTGATAGGGCAGTGCACCGTTCCTCCAGAGACCCAGGAATGGACAGGACGTAATTTGAGATTAATTGAGAAATTTGCATCGAAGGATGTGCTGAAGTTGTGGTATGAGAGTGGTGGATGAATGAGAATCACCTGAATGGCGAAATAGTAAATGCAGACAGCATACAGAAGTTTAAGAAGTTGTAAGGTAGGGAACGTTGAATAGAAGAGGTCCCACGAATGTAGAACTCGCTCCCCTTACAGTACAGACAATTACACAACACACACACTGTACATACAAAAAAATTCACACACCACATATAGATACAGATCCATACACCACAATTAAACACAGGTAGACATACCACACAGTCAGAGAGACAGACACGCATACGACACTTAAACGCACACACACCACACGATCAGAGAGACAGACATATACACCACACATACAGACATACACACACTAAACATACAGACAGACACAGACACTGGGTTCTGGTGTGTTGTCATCGCCTCCTGTCGCCGGGATCCTGCCTGACGTAAAGCTCGTCCTCACAACACAAGGTTTCCCCTCATTCCCCTTAAGACTTCCCCTCAAGTCCTCCGCCAGTTAGACTGATAAGATAAAAGTAGCCGGGAAAAGAGGAAAGAGGGAGATCCTTTTCCAGTGGACAGATCCTAACACGCCGGGACAGACATCACCTTTGGGATGGGGTTGGAAATCCAAGCAGTCGCCAGGTTGTGCTCGAGTCGACCCGCCACACATGCTAAGGGCTCCAACCCGCTAGAGAGGAGGAGACGACCCCTCGGGTGCTTTGTAGCGGGATGGAATTAACATAATGAGCGGAGTAGGAGGAGGAGGAGGGGGCCTTATCTCCCCGGCGGATCGCGGCTGTGTGGGCGGAGATCAAACGAACCCGGCTGAAGTCAGCGCGTCCCGCTAGCCCGCTAAAAAACACTGGAGCGCGTCGCTAGCGCGTCTCGCTACGTCGCTAAGAACACAGCGCAGCTCACATGTCAACAAACACACGCGGCCGCCAACCATACCCGTGGGCTGACTCTTGCGCCACTTACGCTACATGTGCCAACCATATGACATGTTTTATATATATATATATATATATATATATATATATATATAATACCCTCCAACAGCCAGGATTCGAACCCAGGACCTTTTGCGTGGAATATACGCTTTGACTTGTAACTTTTATTTCTTTTTCTTATCACTCCACGCCTCCTGAGGAGGACTTGGGTACACAGTTCAGCACAAACAGATCATCGTACCTTGCCGTATGCCAGACACACACACACACGTACGGACCTCCTCTCTGTCAGGGAGCATGTGCCTCCCCAGCGCAGGTACGCAGTATTGCTGGGGCAGAATGTTTAGTGTCTCTCAGATGGGGAGAGAAGTAGTTTCTTCTAAAAAACTTACTTTTTACTTAGACGACCTCTCTCTCAGCTGGTGCTGGGCCTCTCCCAGCCGTTGCTGGGACCTCTCAGCTGGTGCTGGGACCTCTCAGCTGGTGTTGGAGCCTTTCAGCTGGTGTTGAGCCTCTCAGCTGGTGCTGGGACCTCTCAGCTGGTGTTGGAGCCTTTCAGCTGGTGTTGAGCCTCTCAGCTGGTGTTGAGCCTCTCAGCTGGTGCTGGGGCCTCTCAGCTATTGCTGGGACGTCTCGGCTGGTGCTGGGGGCCTCTCAGCTGGTGCTGGGGTCTCTCAGCTGGTGCTGGGACCTCTCAGCTGGTGCTGGGGGCTTCTCAGTTGGTGTTGGTGCTTCTCAGCTGGTGTTTGGTCCTCTCATCTATTACTGGAACTTCTCAGCTGGTGCTTGGGGTCTTTCTGCCAGGGCTTAGGCTTCCCCCAGCTAATGATGCTTAGGTCTATCAGCTGATTTAGTGTCCCCTTCACTACTTGATCCTGGGGTTGGCCTCGGTGCACCAGCTGCCGCCGGGCCATTAACCTCCGGGCGGCACCAGCTGGCTCATAATTTCCTCGACCATCTGGATGAATAGTCCTTCCTGACCTTTCTGAAGACTTCTCCTCTCCCTTGGTGGCTGGTAATTAGCTTCCAACATTACTGATTAATGGCCGGCTTGGTCAATAGAAATTCTCAGATGATTTATTTTAGGTCAATTATATTTTTTTTCTCTCTCTCTCGTTCAGTACCCAGAACTCTGATCATGGGACCATGAAAGACAATTTCTCATTTTCTTTTAATCATGCTCGTGTTTGTAAAGCTCATGTTTTTGATATACTTATTTTCTTCCACATTTTATAAAGTTGATACTTGATTGAATTTGCGGTGACTTACAAAGAGGCATGCGCACAGTGTTAATAGTTTTAGAACGTTTGCTTGTTTAGATGTTCGTAGACGAAGCATTTCGGTGACAGCTTGGGTGACGACGGTATGTACGTGGCCAAGGGGGTAAGTGGGTGCAAGTGTAGAGCGTACAGTGGGTGCAGGACATCGACACAGGTGGATGACAGGTGGGGCCCACGGTGCCAGTGGGTCCTCTTGCCACGAGAGAGAGGGAGGGACAGACAGACATCATTATACTCGTTGTTGCGATGCAGTGTAAGGCAACGCAGGGTGCAGTACTGCCACGCAGAACCTGCGTTCGGTTAGGTACATGGCGTTAACCCTCGGTACAGTGTGCAAAAGTCAAGTGCCCAAGTGTGTTGCTGTTGATTTATGTTAAATATGAGTTATGGGCCTCATACTGACACAAGATGAAAGGAACCGTCGTAATAATTATAATAATGACTGATGATAGCGTGATGTCAGATGATAGTACTGATAATGATAGTAACGGTAATAGTAATGATATTGATAATGATAATGATGATAAACCCCACAGCCCATAGCCTCGCCATCTGATCATAATCACAGATCCCTTGCCCTGAGAACCCTCTTCTCCTCCCCTTTAAGCATCCCCCGAAGAACCTCCCCTCTCACCCCCTCCTCAACATTTTCCCCTATGCCTCCTCCCCACCTACCTTTCCTAACCCCCCTCCCTCCCTCCCTCCTGGCCCCAGATGGCTCCTAGCAAGCGTGAGCACGGCGGCCGAGCACCACCTGACACCAGCTGATGCTTGACAAAGAGGAGGAGAAGCCGTCTCGATGCTCCTGACGAAGCTGACCCCAAATATTGAGACAAAAAGGGGGGGGGGTTAGATAGGGGGGAGGGGGGACCGCATCCCCCCTAACGCAACCCATCTTTTGAAATCTTCGAGCGGGCCTCGGTGACCCCATCCACCGGGTCAGAGGTCACGGGGGGGTTGTTACGCATTGACCTCGGCGCAACTCCCGTAGAGGAGGTTGCTTTGTCCAAGACAAGGAGTCGACTCGCCGAGTACTTGGCACGTCGAGGACCACCACGCGGGGTCAAGGAGGACCTCCAACAGTGCGGGTTGGGTACTCCTTACGTCACGGGGTCGTCCCAGGCCAACCGTAAACTACCTCACGGCTCTTGGCTTTCGACAGACGGTAGACCCAGCTCAGGGGGCCGGACGATGTTCACGGAGACCGCTCCAGGGTTGTCTCTAAACCCAGCATGAGGGTAAACTGAGCAGAGGACCTACCTATCTGCTTACCTACTTACCTACCTACCTACCTACCTACTAATCTACCTGCCTACCTACGAGTACCTACGACGAAATTTTTGCCGCGAGACTGGATATGGCGCGTAGCATTATCTCGCTCGTTTTACGGGGCTGTTGTTTTCTGCAGGGACGCGTATTGCGTTGTTGTTGCGTATCTTGGATGAGAGAGAGAGAGAGAGAGAGAGAGAGGCTGGCTGGCATCTCTCGTGTGGTGGTTTAAGGGGAGGGGGTAGTGGTAGGGGTAGACCACACACTTGCAACAACCGGCCGGGGTCGTAACTCAGCCGCTCGTCCAATACGCCGACGGAGGGAAGGGAGTGTGGTCGTATGGGATGGGCGTTCCTCCCTACGCTTCGACCCGTTCTTGCCTGCTGGCCTCCGTGTGTGTGTGTGTGTGTTTAATACGATGAATGAGGCACCTTGTGACCTAAAAAAGGCTGGAAAGATAGGTGGCCTGCGCACCGAGGTAACAGGCTTGCTTGCTAGCTTGCTTGCTTATCGTTGTGGCCTTTATATCGAGGCACAGAGTCCTCCGTGCCGTGTCACTCGGGCGGACGTAACAGCCAAGGGGTCTCGGAGGACGAAGGGTTAAGACCTCTCCAGAGGTGTCCGGGGGATCGCAAACATACGCACGTTGTCTCGAGATACGCATCGCTGGTCCCGATGCTTAGACGCCAGCACGCGCGGCACCTGGAGGTGAGGTGTGCGCATATCTAGGGCGGCAGGTGGCTAGGGAGGTGGGTGTAGGAAGGAAGAAGCTGTTGTTTGTTGATAGAAACAAGATTATATGAAGCGGCAGAATCAACGAGAATATATTTATGAGTTTACAAGTGCTGTTAACCAGAGAGAGAGAGAGAGAGAAGGCAAACTATCACACGCCTTCCTACGAGCAGCGACCGTCTGGCCAGGCATCGGCCTCAACCCCTCCCTCTCTCTCTCCCTCCTGCGGAACAAGCCCTTAGACAGAGGTCCCCCTGGCGTTGTGTGGCGTCGAGAATGAAGCACGCATGGCTAAGCAGAGGAACACACTGTCATAACCCTCACAAAGCTGGCCTGGGAGCCGTGAATAGCTGGATAACAAATGATAATAATCATAAAATTATGGTGATAATTATGAAGAAGTGGAGGATTAGGACAGTGGAAGTCTCTTTGAAGATCTAGTCAACATGAATCATAAGATATGCTAAACAAGTTTCCTTTCTAGACACGAGGCAGCCACTTCCAGCTAACATTAGAAGAGCCACTGTAGCCATGACGACAACGAGAGAGCATCGAGATGCAGACTGGGGCAAGAGAGTGGAACGAGAAACCTTTGGTGAAGAGGGAATGACACGGGGGCTGTAGAGTGTGCCTGGCACTGAGTGGGGCTCTGGTGACAGGACGACAATGATCCGTTTACAGAATAGATGCGGTTATTACACAGTATTCTTACCCTGTGTGACTCCGCCACGTTGACATTAGACTGAACCAGGACGCGTGAAGCATTCAGTGTGAATCGTGGAGTAGTCTGTGTGGCTTAGATGTGGATGGTTTGGCTCTGTTTTCAGCAGAATTTACATGACAGCCAGAGATTGGATGTGTGCAAATGAGGCCATTGTTCTTTTGTTCCTGACGTTACCTCGCGAGAACGGGAAGGGCATTTACTTACAAAGATTAGAGAAAAAGAGAGAAAGAGAGAGAGAGAGAGACAGGGCCGGTCTTATTAACAGGACTAGTTTATGACCCATCATTGCCCTAAGGGCATGAAAGAGAAACTCCGTAAGTGCTTCTGGAATTCCCCACAAGGCTGCCATCTGTAAAGACACCACACGAGGGGCGACTCTCAAGCTTACGGAGTGAGGGCCTTACAACTTTCCCCACCCCCAAGTCCTCGCGCTAAAAAAGAAAAAAAAAAACTTCATACGCGCAGAATGAAAGCTTTCAAGCTTCGTCGAGAACGGACAAAAAAAAAAAAAATTATTAAAGTTCCTGAAGCAGATGTATTGTGATTCGAGCTGTTGAATACTCTTGCCCTCTGCTCATGTTCGAGTCCTCAGGAGACGAGCGGTCGCTCCTCTTAAATCATCGCGCTTTTACAACTAATTATAACAGACACAAGGATCTCCATTGCCTCTTACAACCGCTTTCAAAACCGACGCAAAAACCCGAGGAGCTCAAATGGCACGATATGTCTTGTTTTTGCAGCCAGCGACAAGAAGGAATTTGCTACAGTGAATGACCCAAGACGCATGGCAGGGAATCGATGTTTAATGAAGGGAAAAAAGACGCGGAATTCAGCATTCGCTTTCTTGCCTGCATGCGTTGCAAGCTCCTCCTGGATGTGCAGACCGCAGACTCTCAGTAATCACGTGGTCAACATTCTCCCGTGGATGATTTCAAAAGCTTTTGTACAGCTAATTGGTGAGAGGAGAAGGGAATGCTGTACACAGTAGTCTCATGCTTCTGATTTTAGTATTATTATTGCTGCTACTTTAGTGTTGTTGTTATAGCTATTGTTCTCATTACTACTATTACTTCTACTACTACTACTACTACTGCGAGTGCAAGAACAGCTACCACACAACCAGTCCGGAAAACTTGATGTACAACAGACTACGGTGGTATATTTACAACCTTACATACATACATACAGACAGACAGACAGACAGACAGACAGACAGACAGAGAGACACACACACACACACACACACACACACACACACACACACACACACACACACACTCACACACACACATACACGGGTTCCAGTCCCATACAGGGTAAGCAGAGTCCCTTTCCGGGTATGTCTATAAACAACCACCTGACGTTGGCTAGAATGCTGGTGTCTCCAGCCCTGGATACAGCGGTAGATTCAGCAGTCGGTGATGGCCTCCGGCTCAAGGAATCTGGGTCTAATGACGTTCCGTTAACGCATTAATATCCGTTGGAGCCTCCTGTTGTGTCCTCCGTCGCCGTCACATTTCGTATCTCATTATGTATGCATACGGATGGACTTTGCTAATTGGGAGCGAGCGATTCCAAGATTTCTCTCATGCTTTGCGGTCAGAAGATAATGGGAGAAGAAGCTTTGCGTTCATGTAAGTTAATGGGAGACGAAGTGAGAAAGCTGCCGAGATTTTCTTTTTTTTTTTTTTTTTTTCTTCTGCCTTATGTGACGCCTTCTACGGACATCCTGGGAGCAACGTACAAGAGTCGTATCAACAATGGCATCTCCTACGTCCGTTCCCTCATTCTTATCGTCCGTCTGCCGGCTGACTGGCCTTCCGCTCTACTGCCGGGGGGAGGACGGTGGATGACCACCACACTGTCTTCCTCCTCCTCCTCCTCCTCCTCCTCTGTTTGTCTCCCTCTTTCACGTAGTAACGCCATAATAGCCTAGCTTTGTGACAGTTCCCGACTCCACTGTCGAGTCAAAGGCCAAGTCGTCATACCCAAAGTGTCGTACCGTCGTGTCCAAAGAGTCGTACCCTCGTGCTCAAGGAAGGTACCGTCGTGCTTAGGGTTAGTACCGTCGTGCTCAAGGGTCGTGCTGCCGTGCTCAAGGGTCGTATCGTCGTGCTCAAGGGTCGTACCGTCTTGCTTCAAAGGCACATTAAACCCTCTCTCTTCCTCTTCCTCCTCCTCCCCGTCGTGTTTGTGCGACTTCCTGAGATAATATGTAATGGCTCGCTTTACCGGAGGCTCTGGGGCTCGTCTCGCCTTTGAGGTGTGATCTCGACGGCCATGTTCCCCGCAATTTATGAGCGAAGACTCATTAGCCCTCCCTTGGATATTTGCCATGGACCGCCCTCACCTCTCTAACTGGGACCAGTGTTCTTAAATTCTCCGCTAACATCAGGCGATTTGATTTTTTAAAGATTTTTGCCATGACGAATATATATGGATCAGTTATATGGACTTTGTGGTCGAGTTTCTTATTGTTCGGTAGTTTTTTCTCTCTCTCTCAATTCGTGTCAGGCCAGAACGATGCTTGCTCATCGTTGCCTGTCGTCCTCAGTGCAGCAGTGAGAATAGATCAGCGTTATAAAACCCGACCCTAGCGATATCTCCAGCCAGCTGCCGCCCTTTGAATCGCTCGCTTTATTGTGCATCAATTGGATGAATGTTATGATTTGCACGAGGTGTTTTACCAAGATAAAATATTTTGCTACGTCAGTTCATATGTGTGTGTGTGTGTGTATATATATATATATATATATATATATATATATATATATATATATATACAGAGAGAGAGAGAGAGAGAGAGAGAGA